>JAWWLV010000230.1:0-22710 GCA_035041135.1 Platyrinchus mystaceus | reverse complement strand
CTCCAGCTCTCCTGGAGCCCCTTTAGGCCCTGCAAGGGGCTCTCAGGTCTCCCTGGATCCTTCTCTTCTCCAGGTGATCCCCCCCAGCTCTCCCAGCCTGGCTCCATCCTCATTCCATTGTCACTGGAGCCTCCCACTTATCTCAAAACACATTTTCAAAGCCTGAACAGATTTTTTTCCCCCCTACTCCAGAGAGCAGTTAATCCCCAAACGCTTTTCCATCCCCACAATCCCTTTAACGTCAGTAAATCTTTGCAAATTAAGTGCATCTGTTATTGGGAGATTTTTCTAAGAGTTATTTGCTGCTCAGAGAGCGATTTACCCTCAGCCACAAATCCCTCCCATTACCCAGCTCTCCTGGGAGCATTCCTGCCTGGAGTGGTGCCTGCAGGAGCCAGCAGGCTCTGCAAGAAGGATTTGCCCTAATTCCACCCCAAAAAGCTGTCCCTTGTCTTCAGAGCTGCTTCATCCCAGCCTTCCCTGGGATTGTCCCAAAAGCCGGTGGCCTTGCAAAGGTCTCTCCCTTGGTTTGGGCTGGGGGTGATTTCAGATCTCAAACAACCCCCTGGAGGCACCTCAGAGGAATCAAGCAGGAAAATCACAGAGTTCATCATCTGCATCCCGATTTATGGGGTTTTAATGGGATTTTACGGGGTTTTCACGTGAAAACCCTTGGGAGGAGCTCAGTGTCACATAAAACTGCCACCCCCTGTTAGGATCCTTGGGATGCACCTGCAGAAAACCCTGCAGAGCCCCACCTGCCCTTCCCAGCTCCCAGGATTCGGATGGAAAACCCTCCCTGGCTGTGTGGGAAATGGGAGCAAACCGTGTGGAGGAGACTCATTTCCACGTGTTCCTCCAGCAGCAAACACAGGATGTTTAAAATAGGGTTAAATCCTAAAGCCCTGAATTTTCTTTGGTACAAATTCCCAACCTCTAAATACAAATCCAAAGTGGGAATAGATCACCAGGTCCTTCCTGCAGGAAATCAAGGATGTCTGGCACTGAAAGGGGAAAATCAAGTTGGCATTTGCACCATTTCCCCCTTGGCAACGTCAAGCTCAGGAACCAATTTGTCCTTCATGGTGGAACAGTGAAAAGATGACTTAAATTACATATAAATATATATATTTTCATTATTTTCATAGGTTTGTTGGTGTTAATAACTATTACTGATGGGATAAACCATGCCAGGAAAGGTTTAAATGCTCCATCTCATGTGAGCTCCTGGAGGCTCCTTAATGCTGAGCATTTCCAGTTAAAGGGACATTCACTGGGAAGGAAAGATGGGAAAAAAGAAGGAAATTTGTTATAAAAGCTTCACTTGAAATTCACCCAACCTGACAGGGTGAAATTCTGCAGGACAAGGGATGGAACAACACCTTGAGACCCCTGGTGTTCCCGAGGCTGCTGCTCCCATCCTGCCTCTCCAGCCCTTCCTCCCCAGGTGTAACGAGGGCAAGAGTTAAAAAATAACAATAAAAAGGTGAGAATAATTTCAACATCCCCTCCCCAGAATTCCATATCCCACATATCTCCTTATATGTGACCCTCCCAAGGCACAGCAGCTCCTGCAGCGTCCGTGTGACGGGCAGAGCTGGAATCCACACCCCGGGAGCAGCACAGGAGGCATGAAAATTAATGGGTTTTATTCCTTAAGTGAAAGTTGGTCTTTAATTTATGAGGGGTCACCGTGTCACACTCTGTAAGTGCTTCAGAAAGTCATTAATTTTTTAATATGAAGCCAAGAAGGATTTTCTGCCGTCAGATCTCGGCCGAGCCGCGGGAGGACCCCGAGGGTTAATTAGTGACGGCACAAATTGGGCAGGTTTGACTGCACCTTCCTGTTATCCAGGGATAATCCAGGGGCTGGAGAGCTGCTTGACCCTTGGGCTGTTCTCCAAAACCTCCTCCCATGGATTTAACCCCCAAAATTAAGGTGCCCATGAGCAGCTGGGCTGTTCCAGAGGTGCCGACAGTGCTCAGCCCATGGATTTATCCCACAGGGAAGCAGGAGTCTCCTCAGAAACCAAGGCCAGGCTTGCTGGCCTTCTAAAATC
Source organism: Platyrinchus mystaceus (assembly GCA_035041135.1). Classification (NCBI taxonomy): domain Eukaryota; kingdom Metazoa; phylum Chordata; class Aves; order Passeriformes; family Tyrannidae; genus Platyrinchus; species Platyrinchus mystaceus. Next base: position 20,650 of record JAWWLV010000230.1, on the reverse strand, counting down.
AATTCAAAATTTAATTCTGCTCCAACCTGGCCTTGGACACTTTCAGGGATCCAGGGGCAGCCACCCTGTGGAGGTGGGAAAACTTGCCCAGAGAAGCTGTGGCTGCCCCTGGATCCCTGGAAGTGTCCAAGGCTGGGTTGGAGCAGCCTGGCCTAGTGGAAGGTGTCCCTGTCCGTGGCAGGGGGTGGCACTGGATGGGCTTTAAGGTCCCTTCTACCCAAGTCTGGGACTGACTCTCTGATTCATCTCCAACCTCTTTGCTGCACAACAACGTTTCCCTCACAACTTTTCCCTTCTCCACCCTCACATTCCCTCCCCCCTCATTTTGCACCCAGTGACCCCGCTCTCTTCTTCCGTCAACCCCAACCCAAGATCCCTCTTGCAGAGCACATTCCAAGCAGCATTTCCACACCAGGAGAGAAGAAAACACTCCACCAACCTTCAACCCCGCTGATGCACTTGACCCTGTCCCGGACCTCGACGTTGTAGCCCTCGAAGGACATGAAGACCCCGTCGGGGTGGTAGGGAGCCCGCTGTGTGTATACTTTGGAGTAGCTATGAGAGAATTCAAACCTGTCATAACCATCGTACTGAGCAATTTTCCCATAAACCTCAAAGTATTTCTCTACCCAGCTGAAGGGCAGGAACACCTCGTTGCCCTCCCTCCTGCCCTTCACGGTGTGCTCCTCGTTGATCACACAGTCAATCTCCTCGTACTTCGGCGCGGGGGCTCTGCCGGCCCCGGCCACGGCCACGGGGGGGGCTTTCTGCTGCTCCTGGGGGGAGGTTTCCTCACTGAGCTGCCTGGGCTCATCCTCGGCGATCCCGCGGCGCTCCGGGCCCGGCGGGATCCGCGGGAAGGGGCCGGATACACCCGAGGAGCAGCGGTTCCACAGCAGCACCATCGCCAGCGTGAACAGCGCGCAGACCACCAGCAGAGTCTTGTGGCTGACCCGAGCTGCCAAGCAACGCATATTCACACCATACCTGGGGACACACAGCGGGGACAGCGTCAGCGGGGACACACCGAGCTCCTGGGGGGGCCTCTCCAATGGAACATCCCCCTGGGGCTCCTGGGGGGGCCTCTCCAAGGGGAACATCCCCCTGGGGCTCCTGATGGAGCCTTTCCACAGGAACATCTCCCCTGGTGCTTCTGGGGGGGCCTCTCCAATGGGAACATCCCCCTTGTGCTCCTGGGGGGGCTTCTCCAATGGGAACATCCCCCTGGTGCTCCTGAGGGGGCCTCTCCAAGGGGAACATCCCCCTGGTGCTCCTGGGGGAGCTTCTCCAATGGGAACATCACCCTGGGGGAGCTTCTCCAATGGGAACATCCCCCTGGTGCTCCTGGGGGAGCTTCTCCAATGGGAACATCCCCCTGGGGGAGCTTCTCCAATGGGAACATCCCCCTGGGGCTCCTGGGGGAGCCTCTCCAAGGGGAACATCCCCCTTGTGCTCCTGGGGGAGCTTCTCCAATGGGAACAACCCCTGGTGTTCCTGGGGGAGCCTTTCCACAGGAACATCCCCCCTCATGCTCCTGATGGAGCCTCTCCAATGGGAACATCCCCCTGGTGCTCCTGGGGGAGCCTCTCCAATGGAACATCCCCCTGGGGCTCCTGATAGAGCCTTTCCACAGGAACATCTTCCCTCGTGCTCCTGATGGAGCCTCTCCAATGGGAATATCCCCCTCGTGCTCCTGATGGAGCCTTTCCAATGGGAACATCCCGCTGGGGCTCCTGGGGGGGCCTCTCCAATGGGAACAACCCCCCTCGTGCTCCTGATGGAGCCTTTCCACAGGAACATCCCCCCTGGGGCTCCTGATGGAGCCTCTCCAAGGGGAACATCAGTTGCTCCAAGTTCATCCAACCTGGCCTTGGACACTTCCAGGGATCCAGGGGCAGCCACAGCTTCTCTGGGCAACCTGTGCCAGGGCCTCCCCACCCTCCCAGCCAGGAATTCCTTCCCAGTAATTCCATGTAATTCCCGCAGTTGATTCCTGCACTGATCATGATTTACCTCCCAGGAAGTGCTGGAAACACACATTCCCTGCAAACCACAGTGTCCACCAGGAAATCCATCAGCAATTCCCTTATTCTCTGCTCCCCTCAAAGCTCCAATCTCTGGGAAGCCCCAAACCCCCCAGTTTTGCCTCACTGATGTTCCCAGTTTATTACTGGCACATCCCATTCCCAACCCTATTCCCAAGGGATGCTTTCATCACCTTTTCCCTTCCCTGTGCAAAGAGCAGAGTTTAAGGGAGTAACAGAGCAGAGAAAGAAATAAAATCCCAGTTAAATTAAGAGGAACTGGCTAAAAATGCCTCAATTTTCCTGCTTAGGAATCCCTGGCACTTATTTCCCGGGAAGGAACAACCAATGGCAGTTTCCCCATCACAGAATTCGCATTTTTGGTGAAATTCTGCAGCTTCACCAAGTGATTATTTCCAAAGAGAATGTCCTAGAGGAGGAATTTTGCCAGGGAATTTTGAAGCTTGGAAGGAATTGCCTCCACAGGAATTTTCACTGAGGGAAAAACCACTGAAGATCCCACATTTCAATAATATATTTCTATATATTACCAATAAATCAGTAGAGCCCGAACCTCAACGTCAGGAAACGCAAGGGAACAACGGGAAGTTTTCCATATTTTCCATAAATCCTGAAGAGCACAGGGAGGGTGGAGGGCAAGGAATGGGCAGCTCTGGGAGCTGGGTGTGATCCCACTCTGGGAATATCGATTTCCTGGGGCAGCACTGGGGAGACCAAAGAAACCCACAAATCCTGGGTTTATTCCAGTCCAGCCCAAAGGCTGAGCTGGATTTTACACCAGGAACTTAAAATCTGGTTTTTAGGAAATGGCCAGGAATGCACAGAGGCCTGGAATAAAGTCTTTTACTTTTTCTTTATCCCATTTTTTTTACCTTTTACCTTTTTAGTCCCTATTTTTTTACCTTTTTTTCTCCCAAGTTCCAGAGCTGACGAACAGGAGGAGCAGAACAGAACGAGAAGTGACAGAAAAGCTCCTTGAAGAACAAACTGTGAATTATTTTTTTAATCCACAACAGTGAATTATTGAAGTCCAGGAGGAGATTAGTATTAAATATCCAACAAACAACAGAAAATGACCAGTCCAAGGGCAGAACCACTGCTGAGCAGAGAACTGAGAAACTGAGCAGGGAACTCTCCCTTCAGGTCAGTGAAGAGCAAAGAGGAGTCATGGAAAAAGGTGGAATAATTCTGTGTTCTGATCTCCCGGATCCTTTGGTTCCCTGCTCCCAACAAAGCTGTGTCCCCTTCCAGGCCATCCCACATCCCTATGGACACACTCTCTGCTCCAGGGCTTGGGGCTCAAACCCAGCTGGTAAAATCTGACAGATTTGGGGTTTTGTTGAGTTTTTGGGTTGGTTTTTTTTTTCCTTTTGAAGGGGTATTTCTGTCATTTCCCGGAGCACTCGCTCTCATTCCAGCCCCGTCTAATGGAGGCTGAAGTGGTTTATCCTCACAAAGGGTATCCAGGAATCCCCTCCAGGAATTCCTGTCTTTCAAGAGGTAGTAATTGTGCTGAAATCAGAAAAAAATAAGTGATTTCTCTGTGCTGCACAATGTTTCAAAACAGTTAATGGAGGGTGGAGGGCTCAGTAATGGCTCTTTTCAGTTTGCCCAACAGCTGAAATCTGAAGCTTGAAAGTTCCTTTTACTGTGGCAAAAAAACCCCTAAAGTCTGGATCCATCCTGTGACTCTGGGCTTGAGAATTTAGGTTAAATCACAGTTATCCTCAAAAAAAAAAAAAGTCTCCAACTCTCTTCCAAAGCAAGTTTCCCTTCTCCAGCTCAACCTCAAGACACGGGAATTCAACCCCGAGGAAGAAAAGAGCCTCAGAAACAAGGGGGGAAAGGTTTCACTCCACCTGGATATCCTGGAATGGAAGTGAGGAGGCAGTTCCCAAAGTGCCACATTTTTCCCTACTGGTCCATCTCTGGCCTTCAAACCCCTTCCAGGCTGCAGATGCCACCAACCAATTCCTCAGGGTTTTTTGGGAGCGTTAAGAGTCCGGTCCTTCCACCTCCTTGGAACTGGGAGGGGGCCCACTGGGATCCTGTGGGCTGAGGGGGGTTTGGATGTGGGGCTGCACTCTGGGGTGATGCTCTCCTGGCAGGGTGGGATCCCAGGGCAGCATTCCACGCTCCAATCCCGCTTCCCAGCCCCGACCCTTCGCAGGGATCCGCAGGCACGGCCGCTCCCGGGCTGCAAAGGGGGATGAAACGACTCCAAACTGCCTGGAATCACTGCAGAGTCAGAAGAAGAGGCTTCTGTGACTTCCATTTGGGCACAGGAGGCCTTGGATAACGTTCCTGTGCAGGAGGGAGCTCTGCCAACCTGCCAAATCCTCAGTTTTTTATGGAAGCTGAGCAGCTTCCCGAGGTTTGCCCGGTCCCTCCCTCACACCTCCCCGTGGGCAGGAACTGCTGCACCAGCTGAGGCCCAGCAGGAAAACCAGTCCCTAAACCCCACAAATCACACTCCCCCAAACACCCCTGCTCTTCCTACTGCAGAATCCCGGGATGGGTTGGGTTGGAAGGACCTTACAGCTCATCCCATTCCCCCCCTGCCACGGGCAGGACCTTCCCCTGCCTGCTCCAGGCCCTGGGCAATGAATTCTCCTGGGCAATCCTCCTCCTCCCTAAAAGCCTGGCACCCCCAGCACTGGGAACCTGGTGCTGAACCTCCTCTGCTTTTTAAAAATCCCATTTCCTAACAAGGTGGATCTGGGGGGGCAATTAAAACCCCAGGCTCTGCAGCCCCAGCCATTCCCCAGGGAGCAGCACTCGGGGATGCTCTGCCCTTTTTCCCAGGCATGCAGCAGTTTATTTTAGGCAAATCCATCCAGCAGCACAAACCCTCCAGGAAAATCAGCAGAGACTGTTTAATCCTTGACTCTTCAGCTCCATTTGCTGCAGACTTTTCCTTGGCTCCCAACTTGCCACGCCGTGGTTGTGGAGGGGACCAGCGTCATCCAACTGCAGCTAAAGCGTCTCTGCTTCCTGATTTTCCTCTGCTCCACCTCCCAAAGCCCCAGTTTTTTCCTCCTCTTCTCTTCTTGCATCTTGTTTCCCAGGAATGAACCTACAGGAATTTCCCTGTGACTTCAGAACACTCCGAGAGGCCCCTTTTAACTCAGCAAAGCATCCTTGGAAAACAACATAAATCCACAGAATCCCGGGATTTACCTACTAATTTTCCTGCAATTCCATTAATGAAATGTTAATAGGAACAAGCAGGAGAGAAGTTCCCTTTCTCAGTTGTTTTCCTGCAAAAAGAGGCCACGATTCCCTCTGTCTTTCCTGGTTTCAGGCAACAGGGAATGATTTGTGAGGGATGTGGGGTCTTTGATCACTGCTGGGAGCCTGAATTTAATGGATTATAAACTGCCAAGCTCTCCCATGTCACTAAATAATGGATAAATATGGAGATGTATTCACACAAACACAGGGATAATGCACTGGGAGAGCGAGGTAGGACCAGCAGGAAAACATCTTTTTCTTTCCCCAAACAAATGAAACTGTTACTAATTTATACATCCATTCCTGCTGCCAAAACCCCTCAGGTCTGTTGCTTTCCCTGTTTATCCTCTGCAGGAGCAGGAGTGGATTTTTGTACTGAGATAAACATCCCAATTCCAGCGCTGCCTCCTCCTCTCCCCCACAAAGGTGGGAGCAAAGAACACTTCAAAGGGAGGAGGGATAAACAGGAAGGATGAAACAAGGCAGCTATTCTGGGGAGAAGCAAAGAAAACTTCCAGAAGCTTTGAGAACAGCCTGAACTTCAAATAAATCCAACAGAACTCAGAATTCCCTCATTAGGAAGTATCTCCCAATCCTATCAGCAAACAAAACCAAGCCAAGTCAACCCCAAATCCTCTCAGGATCATTCTGAGGATGAGCCCAATACCAAGGATCACAGAACCCTGGAATGGCTTGGACTCCCAACCCAACCCATTCCATGATTCCATGATCTCCTAACACGTTATTTAACACGTATTTAATATCTCCTGGGCCTTTTTTTTTCTGCCTCTTAACCATTTTATCCCGATTTATACCCTCCAAGCACTGACAGATGCAGAATTCCCTCCCAGGTGGGTTCTTTAGGGGAGGTGGGGGGGGGAAATCCTTTTTTCCTTTGAGCAACTCGCACCATCCCTGCCAAAAAACCCTGCCAAGCCGCAGCTGGGGATGAAACCCTGACAATGGATGTGCTGATGATCCCATTTCCCTGCCCACATCCAGCAGGACACGTTGCCTGGTGCAGGACAAAGCCCTTCACGGTGGTTCTGGGCTGCAGAGCTGCTGAGGGCTGAAAGGAAAAAGGCTTTTCAGAGCCAACGTTGTCGGGGCCCAGCTCAGCACCTCGGCCTTCCTGCACCCACAGCCTGTCCAGGCTCTGCATTCCAGGCTCCCACAGAGGCAAAGAGAGGGATGGACTTCCCAAGGATTCCAGGGAAGGTGGCAGTGCTTGGAAACTTCCCAAAGAATCACAGAATCCTGGGATGGTTCAGGTGGGAAGGGATCTTAAAGCTCATCCAGCCTCACCCCCAGGGACACCTTCCACAAGCCCAGGGTGCTCCAAGCCCCATCCAACCTGGCCTTGGACACTTCCAGGGATCCACAGCTTCTCTGGGCAACCTGTGCCAGGGCCTCACAGGGAAGAATTCCTTCCCAATATCCCATCTATCCCTGCCCTCTGGCAGTGAGAAGCCATTCCCTGTGCCCTGTCACTCCAGGCCCTTGTCCAAAGTCCCTCTTTCCTTACCCAAGTCCTCCCTCACTCCCGTAGCCAGGTCTGTGTCAGCAGGCATGGAACACTCGGGAATTCCAGCTTTCCAGGATGCAGTGCATGGAACACCTGCAGAACTCCTGCTTTTGCCACCCAGAAGCTCCAAACCCAGCCAGGAGGGAAAACAACACAGCGTGACCTTGTGTGGGAGGAACCGCTCCCACAGCTCCCAGACGTCCCCAGCCGGGACACGGAAGCACTTCCAGCCTCCTGGTGGCTCCTGGGCCTCTTCCACCGGGATTTCTCCTCAGAGAGGCTCTGCCAAAGCGGGAATGGCGGGAAGAGACAGGAGGATTTGAGGTGCAGAGCATCAGTAACTCCTCAGGACACGGGGCAGGGATTCCCAACGTGTCTGGCAGCTCCGAAAGCAGGAGCAGAACCAGCCCAGGGAGAGCAGAGCCCACCTGAACCGAGGGCACAGCCCAGCCAGAGGGAGCTGTTAGTCCAGTTAATTATTGACTCATTCCAAACCCTTCCTGCCAGAGGAATAAACCCGGGAATTTCACCTTCTGGGAAGGACACGGGCGGAAAGGCGGATTTTGGCTGCGGGGGCAGAACTTTCCTGGTGGCAGGGAAGGGACACAGAGGGATGGGACACAGAGGGATGGGACACAGAGGGATGGGACACACAGGGATGGGACACACAGGGATGGGACACACAGGGAAGGGACACACAGGGAAGGGACACACAGGGAAGGGACACACAGGGAAGGGACACACAGGGAAGGGACACATAGGGAAGGGACACAGGGATGGCACAGTCCATAATATCCCAGCAGGTCAGCAAAAGCCACCAAATTTTCCCAGGGAAAACTCCTCGTGAGGAGAGTTGTTCCCAGAGCAAAGAGCCCCTCCCTGTAAAGGCTGAATATTCCCAGCTCCAGGCAGGGCAGGATTTCCCAGTTAATGCTCAGCTCTGGTTCAGTGGCACAACCTGCCCAGTTCCTCAGGTTTGGAGCTGGGAATCCAACATGGAATCCACCAGGAACAGGCTCTGGATTAACAAACATTAAAGCACATTTAAGGACTTACGGAGGGAGTTACTGGAGGGGTTTAAAGCACATTTAGGGACTTATTTGAGGAATTATTGAAGGGCTTGAGAGCACATGTAATGCCTTATTTCCAGAAGGTCCAAAGGAGATATTATTATTATTATTATATGTATTATTATTATGTCATTACTATAAATTATTACTATCACAGAGCATGCAGAGGGCTGGAACAGAGACACAAAAGCTGCTCAGTCCTGGTTTGTCAGGAGATGCTACAATCCTGTTCTACATCAAATACAGAGAAAATGAAAGATAAAATTATATCTCAAAGTGATATAGTTTGTCAAACAGATAATCTTATATCCTATATAAAGATATGTAGATATTAGATACCATATGAAATATATATATTACATATTAGTTTAAATATAGAATATAAAAATATATGTCTAAACAGATGTAAAATATATCTAAAAATATCTAAAAAGATGTTAAGGCTATTTTAAAAATATAAAAATATGTTGGCAAAGTAAAAATACATAAAATATATAAAAATAAGTAAAATGTATAAAATTACATAAAATATATAAAATTAAATAAAAAATAAAATTACATAAAATATATAAAAGCATAAAGATACAAAAATATATAGAAACATATAAGATGGTATAAAAATATATATATATATAAAATAAAGTGTGCAGCCAATGCCAAGAACTCCTGAGCTGCTCTTCCCTCTGGCACATCCCTAATTCCTCCATCCAGACCTCCTTCCCTATTTTTCCTGCTGCAAAGCCATTCCAAACAAATTAAACAAGAACAAGCTCCAGATGTGAGTGATTCCCAAAGGACAAAAAACAAGGTGCCCAAAAAGCTGGGAATTCTTGCCAACGTCATCCCTTCCTTCCCAAACTCCCTGGAATTCTTAAGCCAACCCTGAGCTCCGGGATAATTGATATCCAATAGTTCCAACAGCAAAATATTCCTGATTTCCTCCTTCAAATCCCTGTCTCAGACCATCCAGCACTTCCAGGGAAACAGGAGGATGGGAACAAATCTGCTTTTTTCCCAGGATTTAATCCAGACTCCTAAATATGCAAAATTCCCACATTAAGGCTTTTTAATTTCCATCATCTTAACCCCATCTGTCCCTCCCAATTCCCATCTCCAGCTACTCCCACGAGAAGGAAAAACACCCCAAATCCCTCCAGTTTAAACACAACAACTCCCAGAGCAGATGGTGGGAACGCTGGGAGAGGCTACGGATCGAACACCCGGCAGGAAAACTTTATTCCCTGGGAATTGTTGACGTTCATAAACCCACATTCCATGGGCAGTTCAGCCCGGAAAAGCCCAGGAAGGACAAGGAATTTGGCAGTTCCAGAGGAGACTTGGAGAATTAGGGCAAGGGATGGGAGAGGGAAGGTTTCAAACCCCTAATCCCGAGGGATTCCGGGGGTTTGTTTTCCACTCCAGCTGCTCGGAGCAGAGGCTGGACACAAAATGGATGCTTTCCCAGGAAACACCACCTTCATTCCCAAACTATTTCCCCAGCCACTTGAAAATTCATTTCCTGGAGATGTTAATTGTTCCCACAGATGCTCTTGTGGCTCATTCCAAAGGATTTAAAGCGTTCCCTGCACGGAGGGGTTGGGAATGACAGCTCAGCCTCCCAAACCTCAGCTCAGCCTCGGGAATTCTGCCTGAATTCAGCAGGAAAAGCCTGGAAAATACAACTTCCCCAGTCCAGATGGGGCCCACCAGCCTGGATTAATTCCTGGGAAGAAGCCTGGAGTTGCCTTTAATCCCGGAAAAATGCTTTGGAATGACTTGGCTGGTTCAGCAGCTTTTGTGTCTCAGCTGAACCACTGGATTTTCCAGCTTTCTTTGGGCATTTCCCCTTTGGAGTTGGGCTTTTCCCGAAGTTGTGGGATAAACCCCAAGTACCAAAGAAACTGGTGAAGGGTAAAAATAATCCCTAAATTTCATGTATTAGAAAATTAGAGTCGTAGGATCGTAAAATCAGGGAATTTGGCCGCAAAGGAGCTTAAAGCTCATCAAGTTCCAACCCCCTCCCCCATGGAAAACCCAGCTCCAGTTTAATCCCTGTATTTTCCAGTATCCCAAAGCCTCCCTGCAAGTACAACAGGCTCAACCCAGCCTTTTCCATGCTTAATCATGGATAATGAGATCCCATGTGCAAAGGGAGGGAATTACCACCTTTCCCACACAAAACAACCCCAGACCTGTTCTCCGGAGTCCGGGATAATTCCCATTGATGCTTCCGAGCCCTCCCACCGGAGACACTCATGGATACCATGGAAACAGCTCCAGCTCCCAAAACGGAGGGAATTCCGCACTTCCCACCTCTCCCAAGGTGAGGTTTCACCTCCTCCAGCTCATTCCAAGCCCGGAATGCTGCAGGAGTTACTCCCAGTCCGAGGAGGGCGAAGGAAAAGCTCTGGAAATCGGGATTTAGGCTGGAAAGCCCCAACCTCCCCCCACCCCGAGCTGGAGGAGCTCCCGCTTCCCGTTATCCCGAGGCTCCTGGAAGCAGAGCCATGTGCAGCTGCAGCTGCGAGTTCTTCCCTGGGATCAACATTAACCGTTTAGGGAAAGGCTGGAATTGCAGGCAGGAATTCCAGCTCACCCCAAACACACCGGGAACGAGGAGGAGAAGCGGCTCCTCTCTTACCTTAGGAAAGGAAGGGCCGGGAATTCTAACGCATCTCCGGGTTTTCCAACTTCCAAAATCGATCCCTTGGAGGTTTCCAGCGGTCTCTGTCTCCCTGTGCCTGCGGGAATGTGGGGAGAGGGGAAAAAAACAGGGAAGATTGAAGTGCTGAAGGCTCCGCCGGAGCCTCGGGAGCGAGCGGGGCGTTCGCCTCCTTTATCCCTCAAATCCTCTTAGCCGGGGCTGTGCTTCCCAAGGCTCTGCTTCCCAAGGCTCTGCTTCCCAAGGCTCTGCTTCCCAAGGGCTGCTGAATTCCAAGGCTGTGCTCCTGCCATGCAGCATCACGGCAGGCTCGGAGCAGGGATGTCACTTCCTCCAGCAGCAGCACATCCCGCTCCCCCTCCCCATCCCGCCCAACTCCGGAGCGAATCCCGGCATCTGCCTGGGAGACACGCCGGGAAAATTCCAGCTCCAAGCTCCAGCCAAAGGATCCCGGGGTTCAGCTCAGCCCTGATGTGGCTGGAGCTGCAAGAGGGGGAGAATTCCAAGGGAAAAGGGAATAAAGCGGAGAGTGGAAAGAAATTACGGCTGGAATTATCGGCCGAGCTCCGGAGATTTAACTCCCCCAATTCCACGGCTCTGGAATTATCAACTGAGCTCTGGAGGAGATTTAACTCCTCCAGCTCCATAGCTCTGGAATTCTTATCTGAGCTTCAGAGATTTAACTCCTCAAATTCCATGGCTCTGGAATTCACTGAGCTCCAGAGGAGATTTAACTCCCACAATTCCATGCCTCTGGAATTATTAAGTGAGCTCCAGAGATTTAACTCCCTCAATTCCATGCCTCTGGAATTACTGAGTTTCAGAGGAGATCTAACTCCCCCAATCCCACAGTTCTCTGGAATTACTGAGTTTTAACTCCACGAATTCCAAGGCTCTGGAATTAACTGAGCTCCAGAGGAGATTTAACTCCCTCAATTCCATGGCTTTGGAATTATGAACTGAGCTCCAGAGGAGATTTAACTCCCCAAATTCCACATTTATTGATGGTCTGGTCCAACCCCCAAATACTTCCAAAGGTTTTCCCAGCTCTTTTATCACTGTTGCCTTTCCCTGCTCAAATCCAACAGGAACAAACCCTCTGGAGCTTTCCAGATTATTTATTCCTTTTTTTTTTATTTGGCTGAACATTCCTTAAAAAAGGAACCACCACCTTGACCACACGTGATCCATGGATTACCTGGGAACCTCAATCCCACGGAATTAACTCCTAACCCAGCCTTTCAATGGGCTCTGCCCTTCCCAAACTTGGGATAATCCCTCCCTTATGAACTCCCTGCATCCTTCCCTTGCTCCAATCCAATTCCCAACCTCCAATCCAACCAAATCTCCTCTGGAGGTTCCAGTTTCCCTGGAACAGGCTTTGTTTTCCAAGGATTCTCCACGGCTCTGAGCAAACTGGATCCCACCAGAGGTGGTTCATCCAGCCACCTCAATCCCATTTATCCATTATCCAGTGCCCACCTGGACCCCTGAGAACTCCATTGGAATTTTCTCTTGGAATTAGCTTCAAAAAACAAATCTATTCCACCACCACTGGGTGGGATTTTTCCCTCCAATCCTGCTGGAGCCTCAATTTAACCACCAGAGCAGCTCCAAGAGAGCTCCCAGAACAGAAATCCCAGATTTTGGAGCAGGAATCAGGGAATATTTTCACAGCAAAGCCCTCCAAGGTCATCCACCACCATCCCAGAGCACCGAGTGCCACATCCAGTCGTTCCCTGGACACCTCCAGGGATTCCACCACCTCTCTGGAGCCCATTCCATCATCCAACCACCCTTTCCATGAGGGAATTCCTCCTGAGAATTCCTGCTGATCCTCATCCCAGCCAGCCCCACACACCCAGTGGACGGTGCCAGGCATTCCCACACCGTGGCTGAAGATTCCCTCTGTTTCTTCCTTTTAATCCCTCCCTTATTTTTTGGGAATATTCAGGAGTGAATCTGCTCTTTTTTCACACTCTTCAGCTTCTCCCTCCAACTTGACCCTCCTGAGGGCCCCAAAATTTCCTTGGCACCGTTTCAAGCAGCCCTAAAAACCCCAGGAGCGCTGCTCAAATCCAGCTCCTTCCCAAAATGAACCCTCTGGAAAGGCTCTTCCCACTCCAATCCCTTCCCTGGGATCCACTGCCAACTTTTCAAAGCAACCACCAACACTTGGGATGTTTGACTTAAGGCACAAATCCCACCTGGATTTGCACATTCCTCCTGGTCTGTGGCAGAAAAAGGGGAAAACATCCCTGGGTTTTCACAGAGGAGAATTCCTGGCTGAAATACTGGGAAAAATTCCAGACACTCCTGGTCTCCAGGAGCTGGGAAGGACTGTGCTGGTCAGTGCAGAACATCCCTGGGACAGCCTGGACACAGCTGGGAAAGCCAAGCCAGCCAGGTCTGGATCCTTCCTGCTCCTGGCTCATGGAAAAAGGACCTGCAGAGCCTGGAATTGCAGCCTGGAATTGCTGAGCCTGGAGCAGCCGAGCAGGTGCCTCCCCTGCTTCCCTGCCAGGCAAACAGCTCGGCCTGGGATGGATCCAACAGCCCAGGAATCCCTGGAGAAACCCCCAGGAGAGGGATGGAGAGCTTGGAGCAGCTCCACAGGGAATGAGAGGGGGAAGCTGCTCTTCCCTACCCAGAGGAGTCCAAAATCCAGGCTGGAATCCTGCTGCTTCCTCAGGGAGGCACCTTGGGAACAGCTCAGTGCCTTGCAGGCTGAGGGGAAAGTTCCTCCCCATTTACCCAGGGATTTTAGGAATAAATCGTTCAAAGAGGGATTTTGGACACATTTTTCCTCTCAAGCCCAACTGCCCCACTTGGACCTTCCCCAGACTTCCCTTTGGGTCAATTTTGTTCTATTTCTGAACTTCCAAAGCCATTAAATCCGTGTCCTGGGGGATGAGGAGCCTTGGCTGGAATTCCCAGGATGGGATCCGTGTCCAAGACCAGCTGGGGTTGAATCCCTGTGAGCCACAGGTTCCAAACCCCCCAAACAAACAGCCCAAATTCCCCATGGAACAGGGAATCCTCTTGCTGGACACAGGGTCATCCTTCACAAATCCCTGTGGGAATAAAGGATCCTAAAAAAAAAACCACCCCAATTAAAGCACCAGCGGGTTGCAACGAGTTTTCCCTTTGTAAATTAATTTTTTGACCGTTAAATCGAATTTTTGATTAAAAAAAAAAGGGCTCTTTGGAGCTGCCTGGGGAGGCTCAGCCTTTCCAGGGGCAGGGCAGGGATGTTTCCACTCTGGGAAGCTGTTCCAGGGGGAATGTGCAGAGCTGTCAGTCAGAGCAGCTGCAGCCAGGGCAGACAAGGGCACAGAGCAGCCCAAGGGACTCCCTGGATCTCTTCTGATGCTGCAATATTTTGCCAAGAAAATTAAGTCTTCCTGGATTTAGTTGGAATTCCCTGGGGAAAAATCTTGGAGAAGCGGCAGTAAAAGTTGGAATTCCCCGCCCAGCTTGTCAGGAATCCTGTGAGGATTAAAGTTCAGTGCATCCCAAGGGGTGTCCAGCAGGATAATCAGGATTTGCTCCAGTGGAAACCAGCAGGACCGGTCTGAGTCGGATTTAATGAGGGAAAAAAATGGGATTTTCCGGGTTAATGGCTGTCCTGGAGCACAAAATGTTTCACTGGAATGTTAGAAAAGGGCATTTTAAAGTAGCTGTGACAGCAAGGATTAAGTCCAAGCAAATCCATGAGCTGTGGGTGCACCTTGGAGTGGAAAAATCCTGGATGAGAACCCAGAATTCCATAATCCACGTCAGGGAGAACCCAGCTGTGCCCACACTAGGAAAAGGGGGAATTGACATCTATAAAACAGGGTTTTGGGATTAAAACAACTGGATTTAAGGGCCAAGGAGAATTTGGGATGGGTGGGAGCCTGGAAACCCCAAAATCCTGGGAGCTGTGAGAACATGGAGAGGGAAAACCTGGCAGTTCAGGGCTTGAATATTTAATTTTCCAGCACTAAACAGATCCAATTTTGGGCTCCTGACACTGTTCCCTTAAAAACACACATGGAATTTGGAGCCAGGGAAACACAGCATCACTAAAGCCTTTAAAAATTCAAACCAGTGGTTCTGCAAATGATCCCAAAGTTTCCCTTTTTCCAGCCAAACACAGGTTAAAAAAAGGTATTTAGGGAAAAGACTTGAGAGTCAGATCCTTAAAAAGGTGGGAAGCTGCTAAATCTGCCTCCTGGAGGAGAGGGGATTGTGATCCAGCCCAAATCCCTGTCCCAGTTCCACACTGGTGGCAGCCCATTTGCATATTTATTATCCCATAAATTTAACAGCCCCTGAATCCCAGGAAACTCAGCTGTTCCTCAACACTGATGCCAAGAGCTGCCTTTCCAAGAAAGCCCCGAACTGGCAAACCCTCAGTCTGCCCTAAAACATTCCCTGCTGGTTTTCCCTGCCATTCCCAGCCCCACTCAGCTGAAATGTAACCACAAATCCACCTTTTCCCAGGGAACATTCCAGGAAATAAGGCCCCCCAATATTTCCTTTTGCTGCAGTTCAGGGATCAAAGGAGGCTTTAAGGACTGGCTGTGGATCAGGACCTGTTTGTCCCATGTTACACCAACAGGGACACAAAAATCCCTGCCCAGAGTGGGAATAAACTGCCCCTCCAGGGATAAAAACATTCCTTATTGGATCATCTCGTGGCAATAAGATCCAGGGCACTCCAGGGAAGCACCTGGCACGTGTTAGATCTGAATTTTGGGGAGTTTAAATCCCAGAGCACACCTTGAACTCCCAGCTCTCAGCGTGGAGCTGATCCCAATCCCACCACCAGGTGTTCCAAGGCTTTTGGGACTGCAAGGGGCTCTCAGGTCTCCCTGGATCCTTCTCTTCTCCAGGTGAACATTCCCAGCTCTCCCAGCCTGGCTCCAGAGCAGAGGGATCCAGCCCTGGGAGCAGCTCCATGGCATCCTCTGGATCTGCTCCAGCAGCTCCACATCCCTCCCATCACCCCTCAGTGGACATCAGCCCACAACTGACTCCCCTTTTTCCCCCTCATTATTTCCCATATAATCCAAAGGAATTCTCCAAGGGTTATTCTTGCCATTCCCCCCAATAATAAAGTGTTATTTTTCCCTAATTCCTCCCTTTTCCCGATGAAACTGTTCCTTTAAAGCTCCAGTTCCGGGGAGGCTTCATGTGAACATTCCCGAGTGCTGCTCATCCTTAAAACCAGGCTTTAAACAGCTCCAACACTTGGTGTTTGGAAACAAATTCCCCATCTGCCAAGGCTTTGGAATCGTTACATTCCAGGCAGGATTTGCTCTTCTAAACCCATTTCTTGTTCAAGGAAAAAAAAAACCAACAAACCAACATTTCATGTTCAAGGAAAAGCTCCAGAAGGGCTTAAAAATAATCCTTTCCCTCCTTCCCGGCTCCTCTTTGTTTCCTGGGAAGCACCACTTTGCTGTGGCAGGAGAAGGAGCACTGGGATCCACCTGGATCTTGCATTCCCTCCAGGAAATACTGGCATTTATAAATTAATCACAGCATTCCCAAAGAACTGACCTACTTTGCTTGGCCACCAAGGATTCGCTGCATCCCAGCTCTGGAATAACCCCCGTGCCAATGGAAGTGGGAAGGCACAGCACAAGGCTGGGATTTCATGGAAAAATGTTGCTCAGCTGCCTCCAAACTCCTCAGGGAGGGCTCCACAACCTCCCAGAATGAAGGTCCAGGTATCTCCAGAGGTTTCCTCAAGGAGAATTCCTCCAATCCCGCCGATCCCAGCACATTTGGACACACTGGATGTACTGAAGTTCAGCTCCAGAGCAGGGATTTGCTCTAAGGGAGCACTAAAAACATCCCAAAAGTTGATCAAATACCCAATACTGGTTGTCCCAGTGCCCCTAAAGGGACAGAATTCCAAGTGGAGCTCCTGGAAGGGCAGGACATTGGGAGCAGGACATTGGGAGCAGCTCCACAGGCAGTGTTTTGGGGTGAAAAAGAGCCTTTTTCTTGCAAGGCCACACAACCAGAAGCCTTTCTGCAGCCTGAAGGGCTGGGGAGCAGCCATAACATTCCAAGCTGGCCATCCTGCTCTTTCCAGGCTGAATGTGATGGAATTCTTACCCTCCTCTATTCCCAAAACCCACCTGGGCTTTCCATTCCTACCAAACGGAGCAGGGCGAAGCTGCTCCTCCCACCCACCCAAAAATAAGGAGCTGCTTTTTTTATAGGAGAAGGGAAACAGCAAAAAAAACCCAAACTCCTCCAGGAAAACCACACCCAGGAAAAAAAAGCAGGAAAATCCTTTCACTTTCCAGCTGGAAGCCAAAGTTCCAGAGGCACAAACCTTTCCAAGCACCTCAGGGAAGGGGAGCGGCACCTTGGGCACCTCCAGGACTGAGAGGCACCAACAAAGATCCCAAATTTTCCACTTCCAAGGGAATCCCCACAGCCTCAGTGGCTCCAGGAGATCCTGATGAGCAGCTTTAGCTTCCAAACTTTCTGGAATTCCCTCCATGCAATTCAAAAGGGGAAAAGGAAAGAGGAAGTTCCCTGAGCTCGGGGACACTCCCAACGTCCCTCAGAGGGACTGAACCCACAAAAACCATGGAAAAGCCTACAGAAACCATGGAAAACCCTAAAAAAACCACGGAAAACCCTAAAAAAACCATGGAAAACCCTACAGAAACCAGGGAAGACCCTACAGAAACCAGGGAAGACCCTACAGAAACCAGGGAAGACCCTACAGAAACCGGGGAAAACCCTACAGAAACCATGGAAAAAATTCCAAAATCATGGAAGAGACTTCACTTTCCATGGCCAGACACAGGACAGACACTGAGCCCGAATGGAGCCACTTCCAGAGGCAAAGGACAAGGACCTTCCTTGTCCCACCACAGAAGGTCCAGAGCTCTCCCACCAACTCAGGGTCATTCCCTGCTCCCTTCCCTCCCCTCTGCTCCTCCCCTGGCGTTTGGGAGACTCTGGATGAGCCCCAAATCCCAGGAAACACAGGGAAGCACCTTCTCCCTGCCCCAGAGCCGGTGCTGGGCTGTGGCTCCTCCCCAGCCCCTTCTCCAGGGACATTCCCAATGGAATCATTGCATCCTGCTGGGCATGGAAACCCTGGGATCACGTGAGCCTCAGCCAGGACTTTGCTCCTTGATCCAATCTCTCAATCCCAATCCAAACATCCCATCCCTGGAAGTTTTCCAGGCCACGCTGGACAGGGCTTGGAGCAACCTGGGAAGGTCGGAACAAGAGGAGCTTTAAGGTCCTTTCCAGCCCAAACCATTCCAGGATTCCGTGAAACCACGCGCACAATTCCTGATTTTTCAAACTCTTCCCTGCCCTTTTCCACCTTCTTAACCCAAAATTTCCCAAATCAGCCGAAGTTTAACCCCAAAACCACAAACATTACGAACGAGGGGGGAAGAAAAGCTGAGGAGACACCAATGGAAAGCTCCTTTCCCTTGGAATTAGCAGGGAGTTTTCCTTCCAAGGACCTCATTCCCATGCACTTCATCACCCCCAGTATTCCCACCTCGACATTCCCATTTCAAACCCAAACCCAGGAGCTTCCTGTGGTTTGGGAGGGAATTCTGTGGGATCACCGGGTTCGCTCGTCGCTTTAAGGCCCGAATTTCACTCGGGAGCATCAGAGAATCCCAAAATGGCAACAGTGGGAAAGGGGAACATCCTGTGCCACCCCAGGGCTGCTCACAAAGCCCAGGGATGACTCAACTCCCTTTGAATCCGGCAGGAACCGGCTCGGAAAGTTCCGACTGCGGCTCCGACGGGAAAAATTCCGTCATTAAAACCCCAAAGAAGCCGTTCGAGGAACTCCACGAGAAGATTCCTTTTCATCTTCCAGCTCAATTAAAAGCCCAGAGAAACAGAGCCAATTTACTGGAACCTCAGAGAAATCCAGCTCATTATTCCCTTTCCGAAGGAACCGAGACCCAGAACAGCAAAAAGAGGAGAAAATCCCCAAAAATGAGGGAAAAACCCCAAAACAGCAGCTGGAGAATCCCCTGTTCCTGTTCCAGTCCCTGTTCCAGTGGGATCACAGCCCTAAAATGGTATTTTGGGGTATTTTTCCCCACATTTTCCCTATTTTCCTGAAGGAAAATCTGATTTCCTGCAGGACATGCACCGGCCAAACCCAAAGCATTCCAGGATTCCATGGAAAGTTAAATGAGGCACCACCTGAAGGGCCGGAAAAAAAGGGAAAACCAGGAGAAATCCACCAAAAATGAGGGAAAAAGCCCCCAGAGCAGCAGTTGGAGTATCCCCTGCTCCTGTTCCAGTGGGATCACAGCCCTAAAATGGTACTTGGGGGGATTTTTCCCACATTTTTCCCTGTTTTCCTGAAGCTGCCACCCAAAAACGCTAAATTATTCCCTATTAAATCAAGTGTTCCTGACCTGGGAGAGCCCAAAGCCATTCCAGGAGCTGGGAAGCCAAAATAATCGTGGAATTTCCGCCCCCTCTTTGTGAAATGCTCCGAAAAAACACCCGGATCAGCAAAATTCCTCTGACCTTGACGTCATTTATTGATTCCCAACTGTATTCCAAGGGTCACCGGGGGGAAAATAAAGGCTTTAAACCCACAAAGTGCAGGATTTCAGCCCCATTTCCCAACTTTTCCAAAGAAAACCCCAGCAGGACGTGGATCCATGAAATACAGCTCAGCCTTGTTCCAACTGGCCAAGTTGGGAAGCAAAAAATGGCCTTAAAATCCCTTTTTTTTTTTTTCCCTTTCTTTTCCCTGGACAGTTTTATCCAGGAGAACTTTCTGGGACAAGAAAGGGCCAAAAATCCCAGTAATTATGAGATTTTTCCCTGTTTTCCACAGGTGTGTGCCCTGGAAGGGGCTGAGTCCCTCCAATCCTGGAATGTTCTCCTCATCCCAGCCCTCACTCAGCTCTTCCCAGAATTGGTATTATTTGGGTTCTCCCCTTTCCTGGCAGGAAAAATTGGTATTATTGGAATTTTCCCCCTCCCTGGCAGGAGGATCATCGGGTTTTCTCCTCTTCCTGCTGTTCCAGAGGGAGTGAATTCCAAAAAAAAAGCACATACAGGACATGTCTTGGAATTAAATCCCGTTCAGGACTCACTGATCCCACAAAAAATTCCCAGAGCTCCCAAACAAATCAATCCACCTGTTCCAGCAGCCACAACCTCACCTGGGATCCTTCCCACAAACAGCTGGAATCACTCTGCACGTTCCAGAGGCACCTGGAAAACTCCTGTTCTCCCAGGTGGAAGGTCCAAGGCTTGGTCTGACACCCCTGGAGCTCCCAGTGGGAAATGAAGGACCAGCACAACATTCCAAGGAATATCCCGAGCCTGGGAGAGCCTCCAGGTGGGATCTGTGATCCCTGAGGCCTCAGTGAGGCACAAATCCATGGAAAACAGTGGGATGGAGCAGGGACAGCCCCTGCAGCCTCTTCCATAGGGATCCCCAGGGATTGGAGCAGCCTGGGAGCAGGGAAGGTGGCCCTGGATGGGCTTTGAGGTCCCTTCCCACTGGAACCATTCCAGGATTATCCCAGTAACACAACCCGTGTCCAGGAACACCCCCATTCCAGGGCTGAGCCACAGAATCCCTGGAATAGCACACCCCGGGATCTCCCAGGACCGGGAGCCCTCAGTGACCCCCATTTACCCCCCCTGGAGTTTGGATCCCCCTGGATTGGGGGGTTTTTCCAGGCAGGACTCAGGCTGGAAGCGTCCTGGGTGTTCCTCAGCACCACAGCCTGGGAATTCCCACATCCCGGGGCCCACATTCCCACATCCCCCAGCCCGTATTCCTGCACCCCCACATCCCACACTCCCGCATTTTCCCAGTCCACATCCCTGTTCCCGACGGGCTGTATTCCCACATTTCGCAGTTTACATTCCCGTATCCCACAGCCCGTATTCCTGCCCCTCCCCGCCCCCCCCCACGGGCCGTATTTTCCCGGTCCCCATTCCCACATCCCACGGCCGGCATTCCCACATCTCACAGCCCGGCATTCCCACATTCCACGGCCGGCATTCCCACATCTCACAGCCCGGCATTCCCACATTCCACGGCCGGCATTCCCAGTCCCTATTCCCGTCCCCCTTATCCCCCACC
>JAWWLV010000229.1:0-22770 GCA_035041135.1 Platyrinchus mystaceus | reverse complement strand
GGGAGGAGCAGAGCAGGGACACAAGGGGCACACAGAGTGCCAGCCCTGCACAGCCTGGGCAAAGCCCCTCCCAGATCAGGAGCACAGAGCAGGAGCACAGAGCAGGAGCACAGAGCAGGAGCACAGATCAGGAGCACAGAGCAGAAGCACAGATCAGGAGCACAGAGCAGGAGCACAGAGCAGGAGCACAGATCAGGAGCACAGAGCAGGAGCACAGAGCAGGAGCACAGATGAGGAGCACAGAGCAGGAGCACAGATGAGGAGCACAGAGCAGGAGCACAGATCAGGAGCACAGACAGGCAGGAGGGGCAGATGTGTCGCCACTTGTTCTCTGGGTGGTTCTTTGGGCACTTTATAGGTGTGACAGTGCTGTGAACGACGTTCCACAAAAGAGATCTGTGACCATATGAACAAACACACAAAGGGCTCCCCTTGGCTGCTCTGCTTCTATTTGCTGTTTAAAGTTAAAGCACATAATTAAAAACTTTGTTAAACAGTGGTTGTAAGATGGATCCCCTCACTGCACATCGAAAGATGCACTTTCAGGCACAAGCTGCATCTCCTGAATGCAGTGGCATGAGCTGTGGTGAATTTAGGTGATCCTGGGTGTGAGAGACCTGTTTTTAGAGCAGTGCCAGCACTCAGGTCACAGGAGCTGGTTCCAAGGAGCTGAAAGCACACCCAGGGAGCTTTGGGAGATCTGATGTGCCCAGGCTCAGGCACTGTCTGCAGTAGTTCGATCAGGAGGCTGCACTTAATTAAAACTGCAAAAGAGAACAATTAGCCAGGGCTGACAATTTCCTCCAGCCCCAGCTGAGTGTGAAGGCTGTTTTTTTAATCTCTCCATTTATCTTATTGTTGATCTGTAGCTATCAATTAAAATAATTCTCCAAACTTTGATGGGTCCATTGGAAAACCACCCAGATAACAACGGAGTCATTTAACTTTTCTTTTCTGAAGCTTAATTTGCCTTCACTTTCTTTTCAGTGCTTGTCACTATTAAAGGGAGTCTGTGCTCTGATCTCAGAGCTGGTGTGTTACAGAGGATGCAGGTTGGGTACCAATGCTGGGAAAAAGGGCAGAAATATGATTTATGGCAGTTTTCAGATGCTGGAGTAAGTCCCAGTCATGCTGATCGTTTTAGTCAGCTGAGGAAAAACATGCAGCAGAGTTTTGGGCCAGGAAAAAGCAGTTGAGGTATGGAGCCTTTGAAGTCTGAAAATTGATTTTCTTCAAAAGGGAAAAAAAAGCTTCCTATCAGCTCACAGCTCCAGTCACGGGCAGTGGTGGCTTTTTCCCGTAGCCACAGTTCAAACCCAGACTAAGAGCTGAAGAATAAATAGTGTGTAATGCTTAGTCAGTCACAAGGCATTTACTTCAGCTCCATTTTCTGCTGCTCAGGCTGGGGGCATCCGATTGAACTGGCACTGGGGGGAGGCTGCAGTGCCAGTTCAGGGTGCCACAAGGTCCTGCTGGGGCACAGCAGAGCTGTCCCACAGTGTCACCAGCAGGGACAGGGAGCCCTGCCTGGCCCCCTCTGCCCCTGGGGACAGGGCTGCCACCTCTGGGCCATGTGCAGCTCTTCAATCCCGTGTCAGGGCTGCTTTTTCAGGGTGTCCCACAGAGTGCTGGGCAGGCAGAACTGCCCTGGGCTGTGTGCTGTGCCCAGAGCTGTGCCCAGGGACTGCAGCTCTGCCCCCCAGCAGCACCTGATCCCACAACCATGAACAGCCCTGTGCAGTGACCCCTCCTGCACAGAGCCCCTCTTCGAGCTGAGAGCTGCATTTTTGGGGGTTTAGCACGAGTTTTAAGCGCTCTGATTAAATCAGGGACCTGGTTTAATAATCTTGGTTGGCTCTGGCAGCTGAGACAATTGGCTCACAATTGCTTTATTAATGCAGCAGTAATCTTCAGGCTGGGAGTTCACCTCTTTATTCATCCATCCATCCATCCATCCAATTCTCTGGGAATGGGGATTGATTCTGAAGGCAGCACATGCTCTGGCTGGGAAGGCCCAGCCTGGAACCCCCACCCAGGATTAAAGCCCTTGCCCAGAGAGGAAACCACGCTGACCGTTTCCCACCTGATGGCATTTTGTGTTTCCTCAGCACCCAGAAGAGTTCAGGTCCATTAAGCCTCGGCTCTGAGCTGCTGGGGGCCCACACAATCAATAAATCTTGTGCCCTGTCCACGGTTTAGAGCAAGCCAGGCAAAACCCCGACCAGCTTTTGAGCTGAAAACCGTATTGTTCTGGAAGTTGTTAAATACGTGGCTTTGACTACTGAGCTTCCTGTCTGTGGCTTGGATCAGAATTTATTCTAATACCCTCCCTGTAAAACTGATATATTCACCTGGTGCCTGATGCTGTTTGCACTCACTGGGGTGTAAAGCAGGAGCTGCTCGATTCCAATTGACAGCTACACCACATAAAAATTGACAGGAGCAGGAGGAGAATCAGTCCCCTGTGTGCTTGCAAGGTGCAGAATGAAATGCCTTTTCAAAATGCTGCATAATATACAGCCCAGCAAGGATACAGGGGGGTTGATTTTTCCCATTTCTCCAAAATATATAAGAGGATGGAGGTATAAAAAGAAAAATTATGCATTTCTCGATACGTGGAAACCGTATCACAAAGTGCCTCCAAGGCAGATATATTTCCTTGGATGTCACCAGTTTCTTAGTAAAACATCCAGCATCTCCACTGCTGTAAATCACTCGTGTTGACACGAGGGAAGCTGCACTGATTTACACCAACCAATGATCTGGCCTTTATTCATTATTATGGCCTCAAATGAATCCCTCTGGAGGACACAGAGGTGTTTGGAGTGCCGGGCCGGTTTGTTGTGGGGGTGTGTGTGTGCAGTGGGGACAACTTCCAGAAACTGGGAGAAGGAAAAACACTGGGATGAAGCAGAGATGAGTAATTGAGGATCACAACTGTGATTACGAGGTGTAATTACAATTAGCTGCACAAGGGCGTTAATCACCACAATAATTACCCGTCAGCTCTTCCCAAAAGGAAGGAGAACGTAATGAAGTGGCCCAAGTGGGTGCAAAAAACAGAGCAGGGGAGGGACAGGGGCGGTGTTGGCAGGAGGGGAGCAGAGTGTGCTGAGAGGAAAAGTCTGCTGGGTGTTTGCTGTTGCCTCTCCAGCTCTTCTGAAGAAGGACAGGCTGGGAGTCGAGCCCTGAGCTCCAGGGATGGGGCAGTTCGGGCTGACTGAGCCAACCTGAGCAGGGAAAACAGGGATCTCAGGGTTACAGCTCCTGCATTTCTCAGCTTTGTTAGGTTAGGGCTGTCCAGTCCTTTTGCAATGGCTTTGAGACCAGCCCAGTCCTCAGGCCACCTTTCCTCTGCACCTAAATGAAGCTTCTTGTGTCCCACAAGATAAAACCACCCGTTTTTAGGAGGCATTTAAACAGCACAGCCCTTAATTCTCGTGGGGCTGCTTTAGGTGCTGTACCAGGAGTTGCCTTTGCTCCTCTCCCTCTTTTTGCTTAGACAGGAACTTCCTTATTCCAGCTGGTTTTGGGTGAATCCAACGCTGCAGCCTCCAGAGCAGATCCCTTACATCATGAATTAACCCAAGCTCTCTCAGGGAGGGAGGGTGGCAGGGTCCTGTAATTTATCTTGCATGAAATGAGCTTGTTTGAATGGACTGGAAAAGCCAAGCCATTAATTTAGAATACCTTCTGGACTCTGCAGAGCTGCAATTCCATTCTACATATCCACTGCTGTAAAAGTTATGGGATTTTAACACCCTATCCCTTTTTATATTTTTTTTTTTATTATTTTGTCCTGCTGCAGACTCTCTGCTCTGGGTCTTGTGGATGCTGCTTCACCTCAGCAGCTGCCTGTGAACAATGGAGTGAGTTTGCTTAGTGTAAATCCTCTTCTTTAAACTCATTAAAGTGTGCCAAGCCTCTCCAGGAGCCATTTGACAAACTCCCCTGAGCAGCAAAGTGGTGTTTATTATGATTATTATTACTATTATTATTTTTCTCCCAGCTCCATCTGTAATGTAAACACCATTATGTTTTAATTATCTGTTTGAATAGGAGATTTAAAAGCGGATCCCCACAGGAACCTGTCCAGAATACACAATGGAAGAGCCCTGGAAAGTCACTCCTGGAGGTGAAAGCTGCCCTGGGAGTCTCAGGGCTGTGTCCCATCCATCCCAAAAACATGAAACCTCTTATCCCACACAGGTGGGGCTGGAAAGCTGAGGGATCTCCCCCTCCAAGGGGGCGTTTTGCAGCTGTGGGAGGGGAAGGAGGTGCTGCCAAAGGGCTGTTTCTCCCCCTCGGGTAGAGGGGTTGTCACAATTCCCCAGGGAAGGGGTTGGGGAGCGAAGCAGCTCCAGAGGAGGGAGTGCAGAGGCACCGGTTGCCTGGGCTGGGGATGTTACCACGGGGACAACAACAGGTCTGGGATCCCACAGGCAGCATCCCAGCACCCTCCAGACCCCACACAGCCCCCACTGCCGAGCTGGGATCCTCAGGCAGCTCCTCAGATGCCTTTTTTCCCCTCCTAAACCACCTCTGTCCTCTCCCATCGTGCCCTGCAGAGGAAACAGGGAGTCTGCCCTTGGCTGGGTTTCCCCCCCTCTCCACACCTGGAAGCACATTCCAACCCCCAGGATTTGGCAGGAGACACTTGGGCTCACCCAGGTGAAGGGAACAGGAAGGTTGGTCACAAGCAAAGGGCCTGCAAGGGTATTATTGAACTGGAGACGCTGCCACAAGGAAAAGGCGCTTGAGGGAGTGAGCTCAGGTGGAGACCAAGGAATGGATGTCCCAGCTGCCCTGGGACAGCTCTGCCTGCTCTGTGTTTAATGTTCTGCATCTTCCAGCATCACCAACCTCCTCGAGGGAGAGGCAGGAGCTCAGACTGGGTGTTCATCACAGCCCTCCTGGCTGCCAGGAACGGGGGAGGACGATTCCCAGTCCCTTCCCAGTCCCCTCCCGACCTCACCCGTGGGGAGGATGGACTGCAAAGCTCTCCTTCCACCTCCTGTGCCCCAGAAAGGTCAGCAGCCCCCCCAGGAGAAGGTCCTGTTGTAACACCACGACTTGCAGGTCAACACTTTAAAATTAAGCTTTCCCAGAAACCTGGAAGAGGCCCTCCTGCTTCCCGAAAAGCCACGGAATTTAGAATTCCCGGGGGAGGAATGACACTGTGGAGATGTGAGATGAGAATATTAACACCCCCGGGGTTACCAAATAAAAAAAAATTGATTTTTAATAACTCTAACCATGTCTTCAGCTTTCATTAGTCTCCTCTTTGGCTTTATAGTGCTGGGCATGAAGAATATGAGGATTTGAAGAATTAACTGAATTAATGAGGGTTGATTATTAATGTTCAGAGCTCAATAAAAAAGAGAGAGAGAGAGGGAAATAAAACACACCAAAAAATGAGCTGAAAATAAGGGTAATCTTTCATTCCCCCAAAATGAGATACATTGAATTATTGCTGTACTTAAAACTGAAGCACAGGAAGAATGGAAATAAATACCTGCCATTAGCTACAGGAGGGCCTGGGAAATCTGCTGCAAGGAAATGTCCAAGTCAGGGTGGAAATGGCTGGTTCTGGGATTCTGGGATTCTCTGATTCTATGACTCTGGGATTCTGGGATTCTAACCAAGGGGGAGATGCTCCTTGAGAGTGAGGAGAGAGAGCCAGGACCTGCCAGGGCGAGTGCAACAACTTTTGTCTGAGCTGTCCTGGACCTGGAGGTAAATCCAGCATCCAGTTCCCCCTGGGTGGCCCTACAGCCTCAAATCTCATGCTGGTTTTGGTGCTGATTAAGGTCCCTCCCCACCCAAACCACTCCAGGACTCTCCTCACCCTCCTTCTATCCGTTTGCAGATCATCAGGGTGAGGAAATGCAGTCTGTCTGCAGGGAAAACTTCCTTCCTCGTGGCTACCGACCAAGGGAGGGACTGTTTTTCACGTAGGAAATGCCTCCCTAAGTCTGGGAACCCAGTAAACAATTACAGCACTGGAAGGAGCCCGGAGATTTAGAGATGCAGGAGTGCTGACAAAGGCTAAGCCTGACCCATTTATCTCCCAGCCCCTCTCAGCATATTTAGCAGCAGCTAAGAAGCACCTCACAAAATTGGAACTGGGGAATTTAAATGATGGCCTCCCCTGTTCTGGCTTTTTAATTTCCCATCCCTGGGATGCTCCCTCCCTGCTTTGAGACGTGGAGTGCTCTTCATCTCCAGTGATGGATTGGGTGTCTGCCCCCAGCTCCACAGTGCTCAACTGGGAGCTGTTTGCAGAACGGTCATTATGGGTCTGGTGGCTTTAATTAGGAGGAGACACCAGCTGAAGGGGGCGGGCAGGGAGCTGGGGGCCCATTGCTGGATCCAGCACTGCAGGTGGGGCCTCGGGAGAGCGGGGCAGAGGGGGAGAATCCCCCCCTCGACCTGCTGGGCACTCCCCTTCTGATGCAGCCCAGCACACGGGGGGTTTCTGGGCTACCAACCCACGTGGCTGGGTCGTGTCGTGTGAGTTCCTTCTCCTCAGGGCTGCTCCCTGGGACAGCACCCAGGTTATGGGGCAGAGCCCAGTGCTGCCAGTGCAGGGGGGCAGCTGCAGCTGCTGCCTGAATCACCCCTGGGAGGTGATGGCACTGCTGGATCCTGCAGCCCTGGGCAGGCTGGGACCTGCAGCCCTCGCTCTGCCCTCGGCTCAGGCGTGTTCACCTCTCCTGGAGGGGGTTGTAGGAACCAGGCAGAGCCCTCCAACACCCCACTCCCAACAGGACATCCCCAGCGTGGGCAGAACTGAGGCCACACTGACACACAGGTTCACTGGCTGCGGGTGCAGCGACTGCCAGGGCGTGTGGGAGCGAATCCTGTCCCTGTGCTCACACATCCCTGCTGGATTTCCCTGGCACTGCCCGGAGCAGAGGAGCCCTCTGGCACCCCCAGCAGAGCAGAGCCTGTCTGATCCTCGGTCTGCCTGCACAGCCCGCAGCCACCCACCACGGGAATTATTCACAGCTCCTTTCAAACCCTTTTGTCCTGCTCCACTGCAGTTGGAAATCACTCCATCAGCTGTGACACTTTATCAGGGCCGATACGGCTCATCCTCTGGAACAGACAAGCGTGCACAGGAGCAATTATTCCATAAACTCCATTTTATTTTTCACCCTGTGCCTTCCCTGATCCTCAAACCATTAAATATCAACTGTTTTGCCTTTTCTTTTTTCACTTTTTTTTTTTCTCCCCCTTCTCTTCCTTTCTTGTCAGCAAAGCTGGAGCCCGAGTGTTCTTTTCCTAACACCCCAGCTCACAGCTCCACCACTCCCCCACAGATGACAGGCTCCATATTGTGCCAGGGGAAGGTAAATTAACTGCATTTACTTCTTTGAACACAGTAGTTGACACAGGAATCCATGTGGTTTTTGAGCACCTGTCACTGAGGCACCTCGGATGGATAAACCTCCCTCTGAGAACTCAAAAGGAAGAGGTGTTTGCTTGTGTAGCTCCTGGGAAATGATGAGCCCTGTTAATTAATCACTCCTCTTCCAGGAGAGGTGTCAGAACGGGACCAGAGCCAGGCAGTAAACAGGGAGCAGGGAATGGGGTTGGAGCAGCAGCAGGAAACAGGATGAGGGGGAGGAGGAAGGTGGGTTAGACCTGGGATAACCTGTCTTCCAGGTCAACTGGAGCCTCTCCACAGCAATGAGCACCAGGAATGGCCCTGCTGAAAGTCAGCAGGCTGTGCCAGTGTGAAAATCACCGGAGTGGGGCATTTTAACATCCCTTTAGGTGCCCAAGAGCCACTGAAAGTTGGGTACTGGAAGTCCTTTAACTACAGCAGATCCCACTGAAAGCCAGGGAAATCAGTCCAAACTGTCCTGCTGATGGCAACAGGCATTCAGGGGAGATGGAAATGCCAGGCAGAACCTCCAGTGTTCCCTCCCAGTCCCACCACACATCCAGGTCCTTCCCCAGGCCAAGGGGCTCTCAGACCCAAAACTTGAGCCATAAATTGCTGCCAAGTGCTCAGAGAGGTCAAGGGAAGGAGTCAGCAATCCCTGGGCAGTTTTATGATCTAATTTAATTGCTCAAGTGCATCACTCTGGGGTTCATATAGTCCCTGACATGTGTGCTTGGCCAAAACCTGGGAAGGGGAACACGTGGGTGGCAGCATAACTCTGGCCAAGGCAGGAATATGGGCTCTCATCAGCAGAATGAAATCAACCCTTTATTGGCTTGAATTGCTTGCCTTCCCTGTGCTGCAGAGCCAGGGCTCCAGCTGGTATAGATCAGCTGAGTATTTTCCTCATGGCAGCACTATCAGCAGGGAATAAAGTCCTTAGGAATGTGCATTAATCACCTGGGAGGAAGCATTTGCACCCCCAGGCACAGCTGAATTTTGCCTTGAGGTGTGTTAGTTTTGTCTCCAAGCTGAAGCAGCAGCTGGATCAGCACAGCCAGAGGCAGAACTCCTGGCCAGCAAGGTCTGGAGCAGCAAACCCGAGAGGCAAGTGTGGCCAGGGCCCCCTCACATCCCCTTGCAGCACTGGCCAGGGGGAGCCTGGGTTGTGTTTGATACCCTGGCTTCTGTCTGACGCCCTCCCTGCCTTCAAAACCACGAAACAATTCTTTCAGGCTTTGAGCTGAGGGCCAGAAAACAGCTGGGGAGAGGAATTAAGCTCCGAGGTGTCTGGTGGGGTCATGGAACACCATGGGAGCTGTAAATCTTCCTGCAGTTGGTTTCCTAAAGTCAGCTTGTGGCCTGTGAGCACTGAAAGCTCCTTTGAACAAGGAGGATGAGCCTTCCCAACACCCCTTGATTGGCAATTGTGATAAATCCCTATAATTGCTGTTGACTGCTCGGAGGGTTTTCATTTGGTAAAGGTGCTGCTGGAATGACATGGAGTAAAACAGGAGAAAGGGAAAGGGAAAGCTGCCTGAAATGCTTGTCTGTGCAGAGTTCCCTGAGTAGATCTGTGATGGCCACAGTTCTTCCCCCTCTCTCCACCAGCAGCTCACCCCTCACCCTCAGATCATGCCCAAGGAAGGGCTTTTTGTTCTCTTTTCTGGCCAGGTCCTTTCCAACCCCCTCATTTACTGTTCAGTCCTTGTGCTGGAACACGGAGCAATGTGTGCTTGAACCTCAGGGGGTTTAGTCAGAGGAATAAAATATTTACCAATGTGAACCCTTTCACCAAGCACTGAGAAATTATGAGCATCATCCAGAAGCACCTTGATCTCTTTTTTAAAAAGTCACAAGTTTAGCAATGCTAAAAGAACATGGTCAGCTTCATCTCCTGGTTCTGCAAGTCCTTGCTCCGTGTTTTCAAGCTTTTTTTTTTCGTTTCCCTTCTCCTGCCTTTGAGAATAGTGGTATTTGTGATGTTCTTGCCATGATTCAGCTACTAAAATTGCAAGGGAAAAAATCAGAGTTGAGATGAAATAGGAAAACAAGCAACGTTGCTGCACAGCCCCCCCCAAAATCAATCAGGGGTTTGCAAAGCCCTGATCTCTGAGGAGCCTTTTCCAGATCTGTGTGGAAGTTGTTCTTGCCTCAAAGCTTCCAGGAGGAGAAGAACAAGGGAAAATGAAACCTGCAGATGGACTCTGAGTTAAATCAGCAGCAGCTGGGAGGAATCCTGGGCTCTGATGCATCGAGTTCAGTGGGATTTGGGAGGAGCCCAGGAGGGAAACAGCTCCAGAGCTTTTTGCTTCCATTAAGGACCAAGAGGACGAGCCCAGGTCACTGCAGAGCTCCCATGGGGGGCTGAGCCCCTGTGACAAGCAGGACACACATCCACTGCCCATGTCAGAGCTGCAGAGCCCTTCCCCACCATCCCCACCATCCCTCAGCCATCACAGGAGCTCTGGGTTGTTGTAATCCACATATTATTGGCTTAATCCTCCTCCTCTGGAATTCCAGGAGCACACAGGACGTATTCCTGATGCTTCCTGCACTCCAGCCAAAGCCTGGAGAGGGCAGGCTGTGGATCCCAGCAGTTACAGCTCCAGCATGAGTGATGTGGAGGAGGAGGGAGGTGAGGGAGCAGGGAAGGAAAGAGCTTCTCCAAATCCTTCTGCTCCTCACTTGGACACAGTGAATGAGATATTTAAACACGTTGCCATGGAAACAATCAAAGAGGGGGGTCCCTGTGTGAGTGTGTTTGGGTAATCCCAAAGGGGGTATTTAATTGGAATCAACCACAGCTTTTTAACTGTGTTTTAAATTGGAGAGAAATAAGGAGAAGGAGCTGCCAGAAAAGGAGCATTAAATAAAAGGGGGGAAGGGGTGGGGGGAAACAACAACAAGCAACGAAGCCCACGTGAAACAAGATGGGGAGAGAAAGGGAAATCAAAAGAATAAATTTACTGTAACTGGTAAAGGATTCATTAGGGTTACACCAGGGCTCGGTTCAGTCTCCCTCCTGTTGACAGGAAGGAGTTTGATGCAGGCCCAGCCCAAAGGCAGCGAGAGCATCTCTCCCTCTCCCCCTCTCCCCCTCTCCCTGCTCCCAGGGGACCCAGCAGCTGGAAACTGGAAGCTTCTCCACACACTCCTTGTGTTTTCCTTTGCCCAGCCCCAGCCATGCTGAGCAGAGCCCTCACCACGGCATTTTTGGGGCCAGGAACAGCCCCTCCAGGCTCCTAATTAGCTCTTACTGCTGTTAGTGGGAGCACTGGGGGTTCTTTTTAAACTGAAGGACACCGTTAGCTCAAGGGCAACCTCAGTGTGATAAACCTGGGAAATTAGAGAGATACCTGCTTTGGAAAGACTCCTCCTGGACTGAGGGCACTGGGAGAGGGAGCCTAATGGTTTCAAGGGAAAATTTGGTTGGGCATGAACGCAATTGTGACTCAAAGATCTGAACTTCAGGGTCCAGAAGGTCTTTTCCAAGCTCTTGCCCCCATGTTTGATGCCCTTCTGCATTAAAATGAGGTGTCCCAGGGTCTGAGTGGCAGGGCAGGGGGGGCTCAGTCAGGCACTCAGGGAGCAGGAGCCAGTTCCTGACCTCGTGTGCAGGGACAAGATGCCATTTGGGATCAGTTCTGCATGGACAGAGGTGCCAGAACACGCTCAGTGAGGAAGGGCACTGATACCAGCTGGCAGGACCAGGCTCTGCTGCCCTGCACAGGAGCAGCTCACAGGAGGGGCTGGGAGGAGTCCAGCAGCTCTGCAAGGCAAGGGACTCACTCCAGGTCCAGTTTTGGTGCTATTTTCAGATGCTGCACATTCTCACCCTCCTCTGGAGAGGAAATAGGGGAAAGCTGCCTGGTCCTGCTGCCTCCCTAAAGCACTGGGAGCCATGGTTTGGTGGCTTTGCATGGTTAATAATCACTGTTGGACTCGTAGGGGCAGTTTTTAGCAGCTGGGAAAGCCCAGGGAGGTGAAGGAATCCAAGGCTGAGCAGGACCAGGCTAATCCAGCCCCAGTTTGTGTCACCCTGCAGGCTGGCTCTGTTGCACTGACACCTGAGTGCAGAGGCTGTGGCTGGGATGGAAGTGCCCTGCCCAGCACTGTCCCAGTGCCCAGGGAAGCAGCCTGGCACGCTCTCAGGAGCAGCTGCACCTCGTGGGCCAGAAATTAGGACACCCTGATCTCCCATCAGCTCACATCATTATGCTTTGGCATCGTCCTCCCCTTCCCACATGGCCGTTCCTCGACTGCGTCTTCCAGTTTCCAGGCACGGCCTCAGCTCGAGCTCAGGAACCTCTCCTCGCTTCTCCCCCCTTTTCACCACAACCCAAACTCCTCCTGCCAGGCTTTCCCTCCCCCCACACACTCCCTGCACCTTCCCTGAGGGAGAGGAGCAGGGGAGATGTGTGGCTGTGACAGATTTAACGCCGGAGCGCGCGTTGAATTTAGAGCCCTGCTCTGGACACCGAATGGTCATCAGCGCCCCTCGAAGGGGCAGCACCAACCAAACCTCACAAAAAAACAGTGGCAGGGATGGGGAGTGATGGGGATGCAGACAGGGAGCTGCAGCTCTGGGCACAGCAGTGATGAATGGATCATCCCCTGCATCCTTTCCCCCCTCTGCCAGGGAGGGAGCGAGCGAGGCTGTGACGGCGCCTCGCAGGAGGGGGATGAGAGCAGGAATGATGTGCCTCCAGGAGGTTCCCAGGGCCCTGTGCACACACAATAAATTGCCACTGTCACTGTGGACATGTGCTTTGGCTTAGCAGAGCTCCCTTTCCTCCTGAACCCAGACAGCTTTCCTACAGGAACGGTGTAAATCAGCTCAGCTCTGCCTGCCTCAGTTCCCCACCTGCAAACCAAAGGTGCTCAGTTCCTGTTCTCCCTCGATTACTCACGTGCAAACCCTTTGGGGCAGCTGGGGAGGGACCCAAGGGAAACCTGCTTTAATTTCCTGCTCTGCCTCCAGCTTCCCAGGGACGCTGTAAATCATGGCAGGCAAGGAACACGAGGATGGACGGACTTTGCAGAGCCTGAGTGGGGCTGCCCAGCAATCAGCACAGCCCCACTTGTGCCCCTGCAGGGAGGGCCCTTCAGCAGAGCAGGGTCCTCCAGGCACTGCCTGGGGAGTGAGAGGCTCTCCCTTTGTGAGTCACCTCTAAAAACTCGGGGCCTTGCACAGAATCCTTGCGGGTTTTCCCTTCGGTGTCTCCGTGTCCCACTCTGTGTTTTAGTGCCAGGGATGGCAGCACTTGCTGTTATATCCTCCTTCCCCACGCTGTCCTGCTTCCCCCTGGGCATTCCTTTGAACACCTGCTGCAGGTGGCTGAACCCCATCCACCTCAGATGTGAGAACATTTCCATTAAAGGTGCCAGGTGTGAGGAGGAGATAAAGGCAGTTCCTGCAGCGCTGCTGCTCCTTGGATGTTTGCCACAGCTCCAGACCTGGCTGTGCAGCAAGGGCTGGACAGCAAAACTCCCCCCTTTGGCAGAGCAGAGATGACCAAGGACCAGAGAGGGGCCAGAAATCCTGCACTGGGGAAAAACAGGGAGGAAAGGCTTTTGCTCAGGCACCAGCTCTCACAGGTCTGTGCAGGGAGATAATAAGTGGGCACTGCTGGGACATTTTCCTTCCACCTTCTGCCTTGGGCAGCCAGGAGCCCAACACAGCACTGACCTCCCACACCAGCACAGCCTCACCTGGCCGTGTTCTCCTGCTCAGCCAAGTGCTCCCAAGCTATATTTCCCTTCCCCTGTGGAAAGGCAGCAGCTGGGAGGGAGCAGGGTGGTTTGTTTGGCCTCTCATCCCTCAGCCTGACGGATGAGGATGCTGATAAATTGCCGCCGCTGTGGGAGAGTCTATTTTTGGTCCTCAGCTCCCGTCTGTGGCTCTGTGAATCGTCCTCCTGCTCACCTGCTCCACGAACAACTGCTGAAGGCTCCTGGATCGTTGGATGCCGTGCCTGGGGATGGAAAGAAGAGGGAATTCCTTGCCTGCTCAGACCCCCCCGTGGGGCAGTGTCCCCCAGGAAGCTCCCACAGACGCTCCAGGGGCCGCCTCGAATCCCCCTGGGTTTCACAGCCCGTGCAGTGCCCAATCCCTGGGCATTTCCCAGCTCCAGAGGCGCTTCATTCCCGAGGGACTGGGAGCTGCTGGAGCTGCCAGGTCAGGGAATGGCAGCTGTGCATCCCTGGGGAGAAGGGCAGAGCGGGACACAGGGAAACAGCCCCCTCAGTCACGGGGAAGTTGGGAGGAGGGAAGCTGTGGCCAGGGCCAGGTTTGCCTCAGCCCCTGTAGGGCTTTGCAGCAGCCACTGAGTGTTTCATTTTCTCTCCCGTTCCTGAGCATAATTTCTATTATTTTCTGTCTCGTCTTCACGAGGCAGAACCCGGGCTGGGGTTGGATACCTGCAGCCCGTGACTGCACATCTCCCAGCGCCCTGGGACGCTGATTTCATTTGGGTTTCTAATTTATTTCACAATACCGTGGAATAATTAGAATTATTAAAACCCAAATGTTCTTTGCTGCCTGTTTCCATTAGGCAAAGCAGCTCAGGCTGCCGGGTCTTTGGGGAGGGAGGAGAAGGTTTGGTTTTTTTTACCACCTCCCAATCTTTTGTCCTTCATGACCCTTATTTATTTATTTATTTATTGTGGCTAAAATTAACATTCATGCAAAAAAAAAAAAAAAAAAAAGCAGAAGGGGAGAATTGGTCTCTCTTCCCATTGCACCAAACATTCCTGCTGAGGGAAGGTTATTCCTTGCACAGTCCTGCCATAGGGCACTTTGGAGGAGGGGGGATCTGCCCTTTCTCAGGCTAAATCATCAGCTCTGATGTGTTTTCCTTCTTCCATTATTGCTCTGCTCTCCTTGGAACACAAGTGCTTTCCGTGTTCACTGTGACATTACTGCCTGTGCTGGCAGCAGATGGAAAGCCAAGCTGGAGGTACAAGTCATGTTCCCATTAAGAGCCAGCAGTGAGATGTGATGGTTCCTAATGTGACCCTTCAAGTTGTTGATGGAGCTGTTTCTCAAAAAAAAAAAAAAGAAGAAATAAATAAAGCCCCAAACTGAAAAAAAAACCACCCCAAACCAACAAGCCTGAGGCACAGCAAAGTGTGCTGGTAAAGTCCTGCCTTGGAGGTGTTGAGAGCTTTACCACTGGCTTTGGTGGAGCTGGGAGTTTTTTAGCTTTTTATTGGAATGAATCGACCAAGTGAGAGCTTTGCTGGGGCAAAGCAAGGAGGAATTTGCCTGCTGGGAAATCAAGCAGGCAGATTTCCAGAAGGGCTTTGAAACATCACTTTGGGGTCTAAATCAGCTGGAGCACATCCCTTGAGTGCCCACAGGGAAAATGAGGATTTCTGTCTGCTGGGAGAGCCAGTGGCTGTGGCAGGGAGCTGGCACAGGGGGTAAGCTCGAGCCAGGCCACCCTTCTGGATAACTGGATATAAAGTTAATATCCCTTCACTCCTGCCTTGCCAAGGCCTTCACGAGCTCCCCAGGGCATCACTGCTGGGATCATTCTCCCCCAGCTCCAGCTCCTTTCCTGCCTCCCTGCCCAGCCAGCTGCTGTTGGAGAGCAGAGCCTGCACTTGGAGTCGCAGGATCCTGGGGAGGTTTGGGCTGGAAGGGACCTCAGGGCCCATCTCATCCCACCCCCTGCCGTGGGCACTCACCGGATCAGACTGTGCAGGGAAGGGAGGGAAAAAATAAGGGAAAAGAGGTGATTTTGACTCATTTCACTTGCAGATGCAGTGCCTGAACGCTGCCACATCTGCAGGAGCCCTTGAGCCAGGGAGGGATTTGAAAAGCTCTCTGTATCAGAGCCTTTCCCTTGTGCCACCCCCTGCTCCCCCACCAGCCTCCTCATCCCCTGTTCTTTGTCCTCCCCGTGCCCAGCAGTCACCACCACGTCTCCCTTCATCCACAAAGAGAAACCTTATCTTCTGATGGACACATCCAGCACATTCTCTGTGACATTTAAATCTCCCTTTGTAGCCAGCTCAGATATTTTCTCTGTTAAAAGGAGCGGCCCAGCCGGGTGATTTCATTACTGCAAATGTTATTACAGTGAAAGCCTGTTTAAGACATAATGTCACTGAAGGGAAAATAGGATCTAGCAGCAAGAACAGCCTGATGGAGGGTGCTGGGCTTCATCACAGCCTGAAAGAAACCTCTCAAACATCAGACCTGCTAATGGAGCAGCTTTTTTTCTCCATCGAATCAAACCAGCCACTTCCTCAAAGCCCTAAGGCGAGGAATTAGAAAGGAGATTGAATGGAATTAGGCACCCAACTCTCTCTGACTTTATATTTGAGCTCCTAAGCTGTTCTTGCTGCTTTAGAAATTAGAGCTGAGCTGCTGGGGTTCTCAGAGCCACGGACACGGTGAATGGAGAGGCTTTGTGGGAGCAGCAGCCACGGGCCTCTCCAAGGCACTGCAGCTCCGTGTCCGTGGCCACAGCCAGAGCTCCTCGGTCCAGGAAACCCCCCCAGACACGTCCCAGCCTCCCTGAGTGAAGTCACTGGGAATCTGCCAAGGACTTGGCCCCAATTTCCAACCTGACGTCGCTGTAAATCCTTTTTCTCCTCCAAAGCAGATTTCCCAGGGTTGGATTTGCCGAGAGTAAAACCTGAGCTCCTGCAGTCAGGGGTGTCACGAGGGCTCAGCTCGGAGTGGGGGGCTCTGCACACATGGGGAGAGGGGGGGAGAGAGAGTTCCAGGGACCCACACCCTGCTCCCAACCCTCTGCCCTCCGGGGTCTGCTGGCTGAGCGTTGGCTGGCTCTGTTTTGAGCATCACTGTGCTGTGCAAGAGAGATGTGACCTCCATCTCAGCCTCCAGGACGTGTGGGAAGCTCAGGATCCCTGTTAACGGGGCTCATGGATGCCTTGGCTGTGCTGCCTTTGGAAGGGGGGAGCAGCTTGAGCAGTTCTCTTGCATTTGTCCAGCCTGGAGAAGAGATGAGGGGAGACCTCATGGTAACTCCTGCCGAGGGGCAGCTCCAGTCTCTGCTCTGTGTGAGCAGGGACAGCACCCAGGGAAGGGCTGGAGCTGTGCCAGGGCAGGCTCAGGTTGGATCTCAGGGAAAGGTTCTTCCCCCAGAGGGTGGTTGGCACTGCCCAGGCTCCCCAGGGCAGTGTCACAGCCCCAAGGCTGCCAGAGCTCCAGGAGGGTTTGGACAACGCTCTGAGGGACAGGGTGGGATTGTTGGGGTGTCTGTGCAGGGCCAGGAGCTGGACTGGATGATCCTTGTGTGTCCCTTCCAGCTCAGGATAGTCCGTGATCCTGATAATCTGACACCTTTATGAGGGATTCTGTGATCTGACACCTTCATGAGGGTTGAAACACATCGAGTCCCAGATCAGCGCCGCCCCTCCCACCATCCCAGAGGAGTCCTGGCCTGTGCCCCAGCTGCTCTGCTGACAGGCTGGGACAAGCTGCAGTGACCAGCTCGACAGAGAACATCAGGATTTCACGGCATATTTTACCACCAACTTTCTGGGGGTTTTTTTCCATCTGGTTTTCTTCCTTGGATTTTTTTTTTTTTGATTTTTTTTTTAACCTCCTTGCTCTGTAGCAACTTCAAGGTATCCTGGGCTGCTCCTGACCCGAACAAGGCAGAGCATGGCAGGAAAAACGCATCCAGGAGCAGCTCGGAGTAAGTGCCCATAAACACCGTGAGCCTGCAGCAAAGCAGCTGCTTCCCTCCCTCCTTTCCTCCCTCCGTCCCTCCCCCTGCACGGGGCCGCACAAATCGAGGCTCTGCAGGTTTTACAGCTGTCAGACAATGAGCCCGGTGCCGGCTATTTCCTCCTCCTTTTCCTTTCTTTTAATGGAAAACAGCTCGGCGCTGCCAGGGCTCAAGTGGCCCCTCCAGCAGCCGATCGATGGAGCCAAGGCTCTGCTCTGGAGTGGGCACAGAGGGGTTGTGTTACTGCTCATCCTCCCTGCCAAGGCTCCCCAGCCCTCCATCACGTTCCCTACAGGCAGGCAGATATTTATTTTTGGGCTGGGAGGGGATTGGAGAGCACAGAACCGTCCCAGAGGTGCTGGGGGCGAACAGGATGGGGAGGGTGGGCTGGACATGGGGAGAGCCCCTGGCAGGGTGGGCTCCTTGGGCTTTGTGATTTCTTCCCATGCTCAGGCAGGGCAAAAGAAATCTTTCTGCCTAAGTGTAGGCAAGTAAAGAGTGAGGATTAGCCTTTATTGCATCACTGCTTTGATAAAGAGTCGATCCTGCCCTGGACTGACTGACCACAGGACCTGAACCTTTGGGATTAATCCTCTGTGGCACACTCAGAGAACCCACCTCTGCCACGCTTCATCCTCAGGGCAGTGGCAGCACAGCCTGTGCCACGGGGAGCTGTAAAGCCCTGGCACCGCTGCCCAGGGCAGTGGTGGAGTCACCACCCCTGGAAGTGCTCAAAGGACGTGTGGATGTGGCACTTGGGGACTTGGCTCAGTGGCGACCGTGGTGGTGGATGGACTTTCTTCTCGTTCCGTTTAGGACTGGCTGTAACAAAGTCTGGCTCCTGTGCCTTCCAGGGGGCTCTGGACCCGCAGCATCCAGGGAAGGGACCGATCCCTGCTCTTTAATCCTGTGCACATCGCGGTGCATTTTGCATGCACGGGGAGCGTCACTGGGAAACGGCAGCTCTGGAACTCTCCACGGCCGCCCTTTCTTTCCCTGGGCTGAGTTTTCCGCGCCTGCCAGTGCTCAGAGGTGATTTATGTATAACCAGAGCAGCCTCCAGTGGTTGGATCCGTGAACTTTTCCAACCAGCCCTCCCGTCGCAGACCCCAAGCCCAGCCTAGGAGGGGCTGGGGGTGAGGACCGGGATCAAGGGGGGTCCCGCTGATGCTGCCGGTGGGGGGGGATTTGATCCCTAACCGAGCTGGAAGCAGCTGCTCGGGGCTGGTCCTGCCGCCCTGCTGTGCCCAGACAGGAGCTCGGGGGTGGCATCATCACATCCCCCGGGCTGTGCCGGCTGCCGGGCAGGGCTGTGGGGACGCTCTGCCAGCGCCATCCCACAACATCCAGCCCTACAGGTGCCAGCCAGACCCCGCAGCTCTGTCCCCGCGGCTCTGCTCCCCCATCATCTGTCTCTGCCAAGGAGCAGATGGTCCTGCTGGGTCCGTGGGCTCAGGGATCCAGGGAAAGGAGGTTTGCAGGATCCCTGTGTGTGCTGTCCTGCACCTGGAGCTCCCCAGGGGGAACAGCTCGGAGAGAATCGCTGCCAGGAAAGGGAGGTTTGGAGGGGGGGGGTGTCTTTTAAATTCCCTCCCTGTGCTTTGGCCATTTAGTTCTCAGAGTGGTTTTTTGCTTCCACAATGGGAAGCAAAGCAGGGGAGAGGCAGGACTGTGAGCTGGGGGGGCACTGGGAGGAGGTGGGAAACTGAGGAGGATGTGTGTGAAGGTCACAGCAAATCCCCAGGGGGATTTGTGCCGCCCTGAGCCCTCGGAGCAGCTCCAGGCCCTGAGAGCCTGGTGTGCCCAGGGACAGGAGCTCCAGGAGCAACACCCTGAGCTGATAAATCCTTCCAGGGAGCAAGGGGCAGCTCAGGCTGGGCTCCAGCACTGGTTTGATGGAAAACAAGGAGAGGAGGTGAAGGCAGAGAGGTCTGCTCTGTGTCTGAGAAACTTCCCTTATCAAAAGACAGGTTGGTGACACTTTTCCTCGATGCAGCTGCCCAGGCATTTCAAAGCCTCTGAAATTTCATTATCTAAGGAGCAGTCACTGGCTTTGTTGGGGACTTCTGGCTGCTTTACAAAGCAATTCCAGCATTATTATTGGAACAAAAACATAACAACTACTAATCCTCCGCTTAAATGACCAGTAAGTTCCCTGCAGGCAGTGCTCTGCCAAAACATTTATCCACCTAATTTTGTTTCATGTAGTTTCTTTAAATTCAGATTTAACCTTTTGTGATGGGGGTTGGAGGCAGTTCTGTTCTAAAGCACATTTTACAGTCACCTGGGAATGTAATTCCCTGGTGCAGGGGAGGGAGGGGGCTGCTGCTTGTCCACATTAAAAGGTGTCTTACAGAGCTGTGAAAGGACAAATTTCCTTTCAGGCCACTCAGCGCCTGTTTTTTGAAGGAGTGTGGCCAGGCAGAAGTGAAAAGCTCAATCCCCCTGCAGGTTAAGTGGAGTCAAACCCCTTTTTTCCAGGGGCAGGACAGGCTTTTCCCAAGCTGGCAGCATCACACGGCCACGAGACACTGTTGGCTCAGCCAGGACCTCCCTGCTCATCCTTGGAGCTTCTGAGACTGTATCCTGGGAAAAACACAACTCCAGCTGAAACCGAGCAGGAGGATTTCCCGGGTTTCAATCAAACGGGAGTGGGGGGAGAGGATGCCAGAAATCTCGGAATGTGTCATTTAGCCTGGAACAGCCTCTTTCGGTGCCTCCTCGGCTTGTTTTTCCCACCACACTCCTACTTTCCGATTTGAGTCAAACTTTTAGCTGGAAAGCCGGCACTTCAAAGGGGAAAAGGAGGATATTCTGCCTGGGAAATGTTTAACCGAAATATTGCAGCGCTTGTGAAATGAACGGCGTCGTTTAGGAACTGTCAAAACAAAACCCTTCCATCTTCCCAAGTTTCCTCTTTCTTTTTTTTTCCCCCAGGTTGGGGAAGGGGGGTGGGAATATTCTGCATCTTTGACATGAATTTGTAAATACTTAGTTCCCTGTCCAGGCAGGGTGTTGGGATGAGATGACCCTTAAGGTCCCTTCCAGCCCAAACCACGCCACGATTCTATTTCCATTCTGTTATCACCACATAAACCCTCCCCAAGGTTTATATTCCTTGCAAATGGATAAAA
This sequence comes from Platyrinchus mystaceus, assembly GCA_035041135.1. Classification (NCBI taxonomy): domain Eukaryota; kingdom Metazoa; phylum Chordata; class Aves; order Passeriformes; family Tyrannidae; genus Platyrinchus; species Platyrinchus mystaceus. The sequence goes on along the minus strand of JAWWLV010000229.1, from coordinate 2,530 downwards.
CATCACCAAGCCCTGGCCGTGCAAAGGCCGAGGGGGGGGTGAGAGGAGAGGGGAGAGGACGAGGTCAGCTGTATAAAATAGCTGAGAAGACATCCCCCCCTCCTTCCCCCGAGATTCCCGGCGTGGGGAATCATGGCACGGGCAGCACTTCATCAGCTTCCCCTTCTCGCTGTGCAGGAGGAGGAGGAGGGAGAGCAGGGCTGGCAGGAGGCTCTGGATGTTTGGATGCTGTTGCTGTGCTGCCATGGGCTCCTCCTGCGTGTGCCGGAGCGGGCGAGCCCCGCGTGCCTCCTGCCTCCCTCGCCCCTTCCATGCACAGCGTGAGATAAACAAAGCTGCCTCTGGACATGTCATGCCTTAAAATAGATGTTCAGACATCAGGCTCTCTCCAGCGGCGGCGGCAGCGGCGAGACATGGCCGACTGGAGCTGATCCTGCCCTGGCTCCCAGAAGGAATCCCAGCCCTCGCCAAGGTAGAGTGAGGGGTGGGCGTCCCCTCCCCGCCGGCTCCGTGTGTCTGTGTGTCTGTCTGTCTGTCTGCCCCGGCACCCAAGGGGGCAGCTCGCTGCCAGCGTGGCACGGGGGGTCTGGACCTGTACCCCCTTTCCAGAGGGGGTACACCCCATGCCTGGGGGGGGTTTGGGTGCCCTGAGTGCTGGGGGAGCTGTTCCCAGCCCTGGGATGGGGGGCAGTGTCTCGGTAACCCTTGGGGGGGCTGGTTTGGGGGTGTGCAGGGGGTGGGATGCTGGGAGCAGCTTTGGGCCTGGGGTTCCCAGCGCTGCAGCCCGGGAAAGGTGTGGATTGCTGGTTTTCCAGCTGTGGCAGGAAGAGGGGCTGCAGCTTCTCCAGCTCCAGCCTTGTGCGTGATTCAGTGGCTTTTCCAGACCGCCCTGCTGTTCGTCTCTCAGTGCTGGTGACATGTTGGCTGTGCTGCAGCCAAGGTCACCCAAGGTTTGAGGGCCCTGCCCGGTGCCTTTCCCAGGTGGGCTTTGCCAAGTCTGAATTCCCAGCGTGAAGGAGTCCAAACGTGATCAGAGCAGGGTGAGATCCGGGTGTGTGCTGTGCTGGGGGGCCAGGGATGAGCAGTTTGGGCAGGGCTGAGCTGCCCTGCGCGGCTCCCCGGGGGTCTGAAGTGCCCCCCTGGAATGGGGAGTGGGGAAGGAGACACCCTTGAGTCTCCCTGGGCTCCCCCTGAGCTCCCCCACGTCCTTGCAGTGCTTTTCTCTGCACGTTGCCAAGAAATGGCTGGAGGCTCCTTCCTTCTGCTCCACTGGCTGGTGCCTCAGGCAGCACGTCAGAGCAGAGAGAAGGGCTCTGACCCAGCCTGGGCAGCCCAAGGTCACTGTGTTCCCCTCCAGTCCCAGGGACAGCCGGGCTGGGCTGGGGGGGTGTGAGAGGAGGCTCTTTGGGCACCCCCAAGGGTGGGAGTGATGGGAGAAGGAGAACTGGTTGCCGTGGGGCACTGACTGTCGGTGGGGCAGCAGCAAACGAGCACAAAAAGGCCCCTCTGACCACATCAGGCCCAGGCACTGTGACCTCCCAGGGGGAGGAGGGTTCCTGCAGATGTGTGGCAAACATCCCAACCATCCAAAGGCTTGGGAGCAGAGCTGTTGTGTCCTAGAGGAGCTGCTCTGTAAAACGAGCCTTCTCATCCCCTGGAGTTAACTCTTCCCACCCCAGCCCGGCCCCGGCTGTTCGGGTGCAGCAGCAGCTCTGCCGTACATGGAGGGGTTAATCCTGCCTCTCCCTCCCCGGAGGGCTCTGGGTCCTGGCCAGGCTGCCTGGTGCCATATGGAATCCTCCACCTGTCTGGGGCTTTCTCCTCCCCAGTCCTGGTGTTTTGCCCAGACCTGGCTGCCTTTCCAGGTTTGGCAGCACCAGCCCCAAGCTGGCAGCGCAGCCCCGGAGCCCGGGAGGAAGGTGGTCCTGTGCACAGCATCTCCTGCCAATGTGGCCTCAGCCCAAAGTCGTGGGGCTGGAGCAAAACCTCAGCCTGTGGAGTCTCAGCAGTCTGGCTGCCTCGCCAGCCCTGGCAGCACCAACTTCTCCCCAGCAGTTTTCCTTCTTGGAAGGGTCGCAGGGGATGCTCAGCCTCACGCTGGGAAGCGGTGGGTGGCTGACCTGACATCAGGAGGGTGGGAAGTGGCTGCTTTGGGCCAATGTTTCTACAAAAGGGACAGAGTGAGAGGTCCCCAGTTACAGCACCACAGAATCCCAGGATGGTTTAGGTTGGAAAAGCTCTCCCAGAGCATCGAGTCCCCCCTGTGCCCCATCCCCACCTTGTCCCCCCCAGCCCAGAGCACTGAGTGCCACATTCAGTCCTTCCTTGGGCACCTCCATGGCTGGGGACTCCAAACCTCCCTGGACAGCCTCTTCCAGTGCCTGACCACCCTTTCCAGAGAGAAATTCCTCCTGACGTCCAAGCTGACCCTCCCCTGGCACAGCTGGAGGCCGTTCCCTCTCCTCCTGTCCCTTGTTCCCTGGGAGCCCCCCCAGCTCCTGCTGCTCCAGCCCCTTCCCCAGCTCCGTTC
>JAWWLV010000228.1:0-22911 GCA_035041135.1 Platyrinchus mystaceus | reverse complement strand
CTGCTGTCCCTTAGGGTCACAAATTCAGCTGCACCAGCATGGATCTCTCAGTGAGATCACAAGATCCTACCCGAGCCGAAACCACTCCAGTGTAGGTTTTCTTCTTCCATAGGTCACAAATCCCTGGCAAGACTCTGTTTCATTTTAGGTCTTTCACAAAGTTGCAGCTTTTTTGTGCATCCACCTGCAGGATGATGTCTCTTTACATCAGGAGTGTCTGCAGGAGAGTCTCTTTAATTTGTAATCTTCCACAAATGGCAGGGATTTTTTGTTTTCAGTCTTTTTCCCTGCTGAAGAGAGAGAACGGGAGGGAAGAAGAAAAAATTCACCCCCCTTTCAGCTTCTCTCTCCTCCTACTGCCATCTCCGACCTTGAAGGCTCTGCTATCTCTCTGCCTGGAATTCTTCTTGCAATAATCTTGTCCAGGCAGTTTTTCATTATAGCTTTTCCCCAACTCTGTTACATGTCTCAGCCAGAAGGGCTTCAATGCCACAACCTGCCCCCGGCTCATGGCTGGGGGAGGAGGGAGGTCTGGCCCCACTTGGGGCCTGCTGCTCACCCCTACATGGCTCCTTCTTCTCTTGCCACCTCGTGGCTCTTATCACTTCTGCATCACCACCTTCTCTTCCGTTTTCTTAAAAATGTAATTGGCAGAGGCGTTACTAAAACTTTTGATTGGGGGTTTTGCTCTGGAAATCCACCTGGCAAAACTATTTTCAGCCCCAGGGGGGTTGACTGGCAAACCCACGACACTGACCTGAATAATTTGTCTTAAATTTTTTTCTTGTCTTCTATGTCTTGTTTCCAAGACTATTTTGAAATTTTGAAGCTGCTCTTAAATCAGAATCATTATATTTATACATAAAACCAGAAAATACAGACTATTTTGTGCTCAAAGGGACAACAGTAGAGTTTTAACTAAAATAATACCCTGTAGGTAGTAATACTTTTTATTACAGGATCTCAAAATGTCCTCTGATAGCATCTTCACTGTGAGAGGCTGAAATGGAAGAATATATTAATCCTCTTGACTCACCTAATATTCCTAACACATGTACCTCAGAATATCCAGGTTTCTTGCTCTGTTGTCCTGCCTTATTTGCCACCAGTTCATTGTAAGCCATGTAATAACTGTCTTAGAATGATAAAATTAATTAAAATTTCCTCATTGAACTACATTTTAATGCTTTGAATATCTTATTAAAATGGTAACCACAACTCAGTCAGACATGAGGGTCTGTTGAACTGTTTAATTCCAAGAATGACATATGTCAAGGTAGACTTATGTTTAACAGTGCCTTTTGACAATCTCATGCTTTAAAACAAAGCAAACAACTAAACCATTTAGAAATTGTTATAACTTTCCCAAGGATAAATTTAAAAAATTCTGAGAGTTCAGATACACTTAAAATATATCAAACATATTAAGGTTAATATATCAAAGAGCTAAAGTAACTTTCATTCCATCCCGATATGTATTGACAATAACCTCGTGTTTAAAGGTACTTTTGTGGACCACCTTAGGGAATGGAAAACTGTTTTATGAAATATAAATAAATTTTTCGTTGTTATTCCTCTTATGCCATATTTTATCTCTGAGTGCAAGTTTTTTGTAAACATTTATGAAAAGGCACAAAACCAATTGCAGAATTATATGCATCAAAGTCTCCCATGTTTTTAGCTGTGGAATGCTTCTAAGCTCCTAAGGCTCATCAGCTCTCAAAAAGATTAATTTTATCTGTTTCTGATTTATTTTTTCTGTCAGTCTCTGTAAGTAGAACTATCTGTTTCCTTGTTATTTCCTTTGTATGCACTGGGAGTTGTGAAAGGTGTTTTTTGGAGGAGTTACGGAAACATGAACCAGCATGATCTTAGTGTTGCCCATGGCAGCCAGGCAACAGAGGGGCTAATTAGGTGCCTGTTATAGTAGAGATGTAAACTGAAGCAGTGGTAGTCTCAACAAAGCAATCTGAGAAGAACCACGTCTCTCACAGCATATCTTACTGAGTACATAAATTTATATATATATAGATTACCCTAACTGGTCTTGATTCCATTCCCATAGAAGGAATTGGCAAAGGTCTTACAAATATTGGGACTAAAATTATTGGCAGCAAGAGGAAAGACTCGTAGGTCTGTCACAGGAGAAAAATTAGCATTAGATTTGTTCTTCCTTTATCTTGTGTTCAGAAGTGAGCTAATCTCATAGGCTTCATCTGCACTCTGAAAGGATCACTATATTTGGTTTCTTTGTGCTCTACATTTGCTGTTGGATAAAATAACTCTGCTTTTGAATTTGAAATATTCTCCCCCTTACCCTTCTGTAAATAGCCTATTGTGCTTCCACAGTGCTGGAAGCTATTTGCTGTATGTAATCTGTTTGGATCCCTGTAGCTCTAAATATCTTCAAGCTAGTAAAATCATAATCAATCAGTTTTTCCAATGTAAAGATTTAAAACTGCAAACTGTTTGCTAAGAAATATTTTGAAGTTAATATGCCTGTTGGACTGTGTAACAGACTCTACGTGATTGGCCTAATTCTGCTATTTTAACAGTTTTGTGTCTTTTACAGTGCTCAGGCTATGAAAAATTAAGCATCCTTCTCTCCAGTTCAGAGCAAAATAAGTCACGGCTGCTAATGATTTCACCCTATCTATTTATTAGAAATAAATGAGCATGGGTGGCTGTTGCTATTTCACCTTGCACTGGTTTGGTAGTATTTGCAAATAGGATAATAACTTTTCTAGTACTTCCCTGTCCCTTGCTTGAGACTTGTTGCTGTCAAGCTCAGGAAAGGCAAGTCAGGCTGATGAGCTAGAAAGTGCCATGAAAGGTACTGAAGCAACACAAGAGTCTGTCAAATCAAGTGGCTCCTCCTTTCAATCACATGAGGTTCCAGGTCTGAAAAATAAGAGCAGTGTGATTTCTGAGAGTTAATTGGAAACCTCCTTTTTTTTTCTGCTGACTTTTGGCCTCGAGGACCTGTCAGGCTGGAAGGGAAGATGTCTTGACCGTCTTCCTGCTGAGGCCAGTATCAACTATAACTGTGTTATATAAATATATATCTGTGTAACCTGGCAGATATTTATCTAACCTTTTCTTAAAATCATCTAGTGAGGGTAAATCTGCAGTCTTCAAGGATCTTTAATTCAGTGTACCATGATTTATGTTGATAAGAAGTTTTTTTCATAAGCCAAACCTTTTGATGTGTTATGAGTTCATTAGTTTATCTGTTTGACATAGGCACAAGCACAATGTTCTTCTTTGCCTTTGGCAACAGTTTTTGGTGCATGTCATTCTTATGTCTCCTGAATTTTCTCATCTTTAAACTGACCATTTTGAGTAACTCTCAAAATACAGTTCATGTCTTTGAGGTCTCTGGCTCCATTAGCTGTTCTCATCCACATTTTCCTCATTTGTCCCACGGTGTTCTTTGATGTGTGCTGCCCCAAAGTGGTCCTCGTATTCCTTTTGCACTCCTAAGCAGGGCATAATTCATCTGGTTATTGATTATATTAATCTTTCTAATAATATGATATTGGCAGGCCATACTGCTGTTCATAATCCCAGGGTGATATCTGGGGTACCAGCCAGCAAGCAAAGAGATCCTGAAAATAAGATCTCAACAGTACCTGGTACTATGTACCTTAAGGTGCCACCAAAAGTAGTACCAGGCACTACCTTTTTTAGCTTGCTTATGAGAACATCATAACAGACTGAAACTCAACAGCTTTCTGACAAGTTTTAGGATGGCTGTAAGATTTGAAGTATCAAATACGTTCTACATCCAATGAGAGGAATTTTTTTTTCCTGGCAGCAAAATTTCTATAGGTTTATTAGGGAATTTTTTTTTTTTTTTTTTTTTTTTTTGTGGTAGAAATGAAATGGTATCTGGGCATGTGTCTATCTCCTTAAATCTGTTTTTCCTTCACTGAAAGAGATATGAGTCTTTAAAGAGGGTAGCAATCAAGTCGTAAAGGGATTTTGTCAGGAAACCCGTTCATTTGTTGATGACTTTGCCGTCATGATTTAAATTATTTTTTCTTGCTATTCTCCAAAATAAAATAATGTATTTTTAATAGAAACCATTCAAAGTTTCCAATTAGGAAATAATTTCTGGAATAAAAGTTTATATATTAAAAGCAAATTGTGGAATGCAAACTTTGAAGTCTCTGTGACTCCATATAAATAAGTTAAAAGGAATCAAAATTGTGTTCAGGAGAAAAAAAGGCATTAAAATAGATTAAGAATCTACATTACTAGAATTATTTTATAGCACATTGCAGTCTTGGTCATGAATCCAAATCCTTTCCAGCAGTGGCATAGTCTATGAAAATAGTACTTAACTAAAAAAAAAGTCCTTACTTTGAGGAACTTCATAAACAAGTTATTTGGATCACAGCTGGATGCTTGCTACTAGAGGATAACAGATTTATACAGATGAATAGGAAAGGAAAAGGAAACAATAATTTGCTAGATATAACTTGCGATCAGTGCACTGTTTGAGTCTGGGATGGAGAGAATGAAGAAAAAGTAATGTTTTTAAAAAGATCCTGTGTGAATTTGTCTTTTTACACAGGAGAGGAGGAATAAGAATACTTCTGAAACTATGATTTCAAGTAAAAAGTGAGACAAAGGACTAATTATTAGAAAGAGTTCCATTCTTTCAGATGAAACTGTTTACTGTGCACTCACTTCACAGCAGATTATCTCTAAATACAACCATTCTAATGATAAAGTGTAAAGCTTTAAACCTCAGTAAGCTTTCACTTTGTTCCTCTCAAGCTACATTTATTGAAGGAAACTCAACTGGAATCTATAGTAAGCCTTGGAACATGACCCCTTTGTGCTTGGATCAAAGTGAGGAATACCTTTGAGGTTAGTGGTGAATTCCAATTGAAGGCTCATGGTGAGGAAGAAAATGAATGTTAGCCAACATGGGCAAAGCAATTCTTCCCAAAAAGCTTTTTGCTATTGTTAATAGACATGATAATATTTTACAGATGTTGATGCCTTGTTCAACTGTGTTTGTACATTGCTTTGAAGCAAAGTTTTCAGAGTATTGCAGCTAAAACCGGGCAGAATCTTCTATAGCCCCCAAAAAGCCCAAGTAATCTTATTTGGACACAATATTTGCTGAAGTTCAGCTTCAATTAACTATCTGAATCTCCTGGAGTTTCAGGTGATCTACTTGACAAACTGCAAGCCCCATACACGGTGGAGCAGCATTTCAGCTTGCAGTGAGGCTCTTCCTCCAAGTGTGTGCTCCTCTTGTTTGATGCAATTTATTATTTTTCCTTCAGTTTTAATAATGCTGGCACTTGTTTCCTCCATCCCCTTGGGATTTCACATCTTGTGTTTTGTGGTGTAGAGGAGACAGCATTTCCTTCTTCCACTCCAGCTGCAGAGTAAGTGAATTGAGAGAGGAAAGCAATTGTATTTTCTCCTGACCCAGCAGAAGTAGCAGCAAGAAACATTTTTTTTTTGATGGCTGATATCACTTACTGGTGGTCTGTCACTCAGCCCAGTATTAAAATCTGCAAATCTGAAAATCTGTGCTAAAGTAGCCCTGTTGCTATGTGCTTTGACTGAGGTGATAAAGTATAACATAGGAGAAAAGGAATAGATGATCATAAAAACGAATGGCACATACAGAAGAAAGGCCAAATATTTTCACGAATGTTATTCAGTTGCTTTTGAATGCTTGGCTGTTAACAGGAGCCACAGAGCTTCTCTTTTTGGCTGTTTACATGTAAAGATTCAAACTTGAGAAAGTTTATATTGATTTATATATATAAGAAAAATCTTAATGTGAGCCCTTGCATGCTGGAGTGTGAGCATGTGCATGGTCCTGTAGAGCAGCTGTAATCAGGACTGTGCGTGGCCTGGCGGGCAGCTGTCAGTCAGCTGTTTCTCTTCTCATTTCAGCTGTCAGTGGGCTCAAAGGAAATAGAAAAGACAGAACTTTTAATGTGGGAAAAATCAAATGTTTCTCTCTCACTCACTAACCTCTGCAGGGAGAGAAAAGATTTTTTTTCCCCTTAAATGGACAACACTGTAGCTAAGAAATCACACTGTCATTAATAGAAAATTAGGCAACTGAAATTATAGGATTAATTTTATTACATTAGCAGACAAGAATGAAGGTCTAACAGTTGGAAATGAAATGCTGCTAACAACGTGATAATAAACTATATTTATCTTTGAAAGAATTCCATGCACTTAGTGTCCAATAAGCTCTTATTTAATAAGACATGATGAATGCTTTACAAATGAAACATATTTCTTTGAGGATGAGATATACTTTGTGTATGACTTGTAGAGAACTACATTAAAACATATTAATAACTGTGAAATCAACAAGTGAGGGAAAAAGCTCACAAGACTGAAATACACCCTTCTTTTCTCTGTAATGACTTTTTTGGTTTTTAAAGTTTAAAAAGTTTTTTTAAAAAAATTTTTTTTTAAAAAAAACTTTTAAGCATGCCAGAATGGAAGCATTTCTGAAAAGATATTTAACTCAGAGAAAAATTATTGGAAAGGTGTCTTAGTTGAGATCTGAAAGTAATGACTCAGTGTGTCTGTGTGTATGGGAGAGAGGCAAAAAACAGCTTTCCCTGTCAGAGAGCCACCAGGTTGGCAGGGAATCTGAGCATAGCATCAGCAATGGGACACTCACTGTAGCAAAAGGATGTGGAAAGCTGTTACTGATCTCCTTGTTCTTCCTGACTTGGAGTCTAGCCAATGGTTTTTCTGATGAACCATGATGTGATACAGTAAGGTGTTTACAGAACATTTCTTTATCAGTTATATTGATTACTCTGTTCTACATAGACCTGTGGTAAATGGAAGATTTCCTTACCAGAATGAAAACGATGCCCTGAATTTAAAGCTTTATTTTGTAAGTGGAATTATGTCTTGAAATATGGCCACAAAGAATATTCTTTTCTGGTTTGTTTTAATTTTTTAACAGATAAAGGCTTTTAGCAAGGAAAAAAAAGATTCCAGAAATGCTTTTGCTCTCTTTTGTCTTGAAAATTATTCAGCAGAACATCTGAATTTGTTCCAAGTCTCCCAGGCATGAGGTAAGCAGTAACTTCCAATGCAGTGCAAGCTCTGAGAGGATTTGAGGGGTTTTTGGTTCTAGTCGGCTCCAGCCAAACCCTCCAGGACTTTTGGGGTAAGGCAGAGTCTAACTCTTGTTGCCCTCATTTTGGGTTGTTAGCAGTCCTCTAACTGATGCCTTACTGCTAATTGGAACTAAATATTTTCAAATATATTCCACAAGTTCTTTCTATAGTGTATGTGATCAGAAGGGGGTGCTTTACTTCATGAGTCATTATAGAGACAAGAGAATTTTCAAAAAAAACCCCATGCTTGGGTTTTCATGGGGAAGGAAAACAAAAAGAAATTTCATAAAGTGGTGGTTTCCACAATCATTGTAGTAGAGAATTTAAGCTATCAGCAACACTAGTTACCACTTCTAGTAAAGATCCGAGCGGCAGGAGAATGGGACTGCCTGTAAATACAGCCAGATTGGTTGCAAGTACTGTAAAATGACATTTCAGAATGATTTTGACAGCTTGGAGAAATGGGATAGATGAAATGTAACCTGACCTTGGTCAATATGCACTCTTAGCAGAACAGTTTGTAGAATCAAGATAAGGATTAGTTGACAACAGTTCTGTGGAGGAAGAACTTGAGGTTACAGTGGCAGGACACCCCTGAGGAGTTGTGGCCCCAGGAGGACCCTTCCAGAACATAGAAGGAACAAGAAACATAGAGTAGGGGAGGAAAACAAGTAAGAAAAGAGGGCAGCAGAAAGAAACCACTACAGAGACACCTTGCCAGGGGGACTGGGAGTGTATCTGAGTGTAATGTGGAGACAATGGGGCAAATTGTGCCTAGAATTGGACTGAAGCCGAATCTGGAGAAGGGGTCAGGTATTTCCCTAAGGGAAGATTTTAACTGTGTTCTTTTTTTTCCTCAATACTCATATCAGTAATTAAATTTATATTAATTGGCAATAAAATAATTGAGTAAAATTGCCTGAGTTGAAGCCTTTTTGCTAGTGACAGTGTGGCAAGTACTGAGCTCGAATTGGACATTGTGACAAACTTTCTAATGACAAGGTTGTATAAGTAATATAATAACTGTCCTAGATTCTATTCTTGCAGGTTTGGGTGTTATTTTAATACAAAGGCTAAGTAGGGATCACCCAATTCATGCGATTGATATTTTGACCTCATTATCCATGCTTAGGCATCAGTGCCTCCCTCCATTTCCTTCCTATGCCTTGCAGCTCTTATTCCCTTAATTTATAATTCTTAAAGCCTCTAACTTTCAGCCTCCTGCCCCCTTTTACATTTTCTTAATTTTTTTTTCCTAGGTTAATTTTTGTCCTCGGTCTTGATTATACACAGACACATTTTATTCACCATCAGCAGACTGTGGTAGTCTCAACCTCCTTTCTACTGTGCCCTTCTGGTCTATATTCTCTCATTTTAGCTGAAACTATAGTGTTCAGTATTTGCTCAGCTTTAGCAGTGATTATATAGGTAACTCCAGAGTGAGCCCTAACTAATGAAATACTGGGTGACTTGGTGATAGCAATGATTTGATTGCTAGCCTGAGAATTAGGTTTGGGAGTACACTAAACGATTGGGTAAACCCTTCAGAATATTGTGTATTCCTAGCAGAGGGTAATTAATGCCATCCAATTAGAATTCAGAATTCTACACACTTGGGACCTAACAGAGCACATAATTATGCTAGAGGTGTGTACAAATTCATCTGCATTTAAAAATGCTAAACTCACATTAAGGATCATGGTTTTTCAAAGACCATGGAAATACTTATTTTCCAGATAGCAAACTGAATATTTTAAAGATTTCCTATGGGCGTATTTCATACTAAACTTTCATTTTTAGGAAGCATTGCATGGCTGTAATTCTTCTTTGTGCATCAGATTTCCCAGTAGTAACCCACAACATATTTTACATTCAGTTTCTTTCTTGCATCTTGAAGCTTTTCAATCCACATAGATAATTGTGATGTTTAAAAATGGGAATATGGTGACTCTGCTTGATACTGCAAAACCTGGGAATCAGTAATGAAAATAGACAGACCTATAGCTCAAGCTTCCTACCCAGAACTCAGATCTTGTGAGTGGTTCTGCAAGAAGAAAGAAAGCAGCGTGCCTAGGTGGGCAAGAAGGCCAATGGCATCCTGGCCTGTATCAGCATTGTGTGGTCGGCAGGACCAGGGCAGTGATTTTCCCTCTGTGCTGGGCACTGGTGAGGCCACACCTTGAGTGCTGTGGCCAGTTCTGGGCAGTAAGGACATTGAGGTTCTGGAGGGTGTCCAGAGAAGGGCAACGGACCTGGGAAAAGATCTGGAACACAAGTCTGATTAGCAGTGGCTGTGGGAGCTAGGGGTGTTTAGCCTGGAGAAAATGAGGCTTATAGCTCTCTACAAGTCCCTGACAGAAGGTGGAGCCAGGTGGGGGTCAGCCTCTGCTTCCAGGTAACAAGTGTCAGGACAAGAGAAAACAGCCTTAAGCTGCACCAGGGGAGGTTTATGTCTGACATCAGGATGGATTTCTTCATGGGAAGGGTTGTCAGGCATTGGAAGGGGCTTCCCAGCCACACAGCATCACCCCTCAACAAATTCAAGAGCATCTAGGAGAGAACAGAGGGTAAAGCAGAGTTGTAGGGCAAACCCCAGCCTCTGCAGGATAGTGTTCTGGGTCACAAAAACACATTAACCCCAGACCAAAGAATCTCAGTTACACATCTCTGAAGGTCACAGGTTAATTTTACACTATTTTTATGCCATTTCATGAGGTTTGGCGGTAGGTTGCTACTGTAATTGTATGCAATCATAATAAAAAGCAGCTGTTTACCTTCTCCCCTGATTTAGCCTGTCTTCACACACTGTCTGTCTGCTTAAAAGTACTCCAATATTTTTACTTTGTTATGGGTGGATGAATAGACTGTGGATAATGGGCTTTTAGTCTGAACTTAACAGTAACTGGTGCAGAATATAAAACACACTGAGATGGAAAGCAGTATTTTTTAATGCATTATAAATATCTCATAATTTTTATAACAACTATAACTGGAAATATTCAATTTAATTGTGTAATTCAAATTGCATTTATGTGAGACTATGTGAAGTTCCACATCCTCATACCCTGGGTTTTGTGTCATCATCTTAATGATAATTCATTCTCTCAGCACTAGGAAAAACAGGTAAAAAGAAAAGGATGAATTTCAAAATATATAGCTTTTTTCCAATCGGAGTTACATGACATTTAGACTGAAGAAGCAACCACAACTCAATCAAAAATAAACTCAACTTTCCTATCATTCACTCATAACTGTGTTGTTTATTTGGCATGCACATTTTGAGGTTTGTGAGCAAAGGATGATAAATCCTAACTGAAGGAAGACCTCTGAATGCAGTATTTGCAAACTTTCATTACATTTTTGAGAAGGCAAAAGAATCTGTTGTGGTTGTACATAGGCGAAAAAGTCAGCCAGGATGGAAATCTCAACATCTCTAGTGTTCTGTTTTTTTTCTGTTGTGGGAACACACCTAATGAGTCTAAGAACAACTCAAAAGGGAAGGTTTTCATATCAAGTCATAATAGAAGAAATCAAACTGTTGCAGCTTTTTGTGTTTGCACCGTTTACTTGCCATGTTTGTATTGCAAAAGAATTTCTTTAGTTTCATTTTAGGTAGATTTTCCCACTATGATTTCATAAAAATATGTTGTAGTGAAATTGGGAGATCTTACTGTTTGACAGTAATAAACCCAAATTCTTCTGTTCTTTTAATAGCACATCTTTCCATTAAGTGATAAATCTTATAGAATCTAGGACATTTTAGAAGAAAGGTCAAATAATATAACATTATTACTCACTACTCTGCAATTATGTAATAAAATTCTTATCCATCTTAATGCATATATGTAAACTGTCAGAAGTAGGATATTTCTGTGAAAATTGTAACCCTACAGTTTTTTAGTTTTATGTCACAGAATCTCCAGCTTAATTTTACTGAGCACTAAATATACATATCACATAGATATATACACATATATATTCTTTGTACCATTACAATTTTTTTTTCATCATATTAAGTAATTTTGTTGGAGGTGAAGACTGTAGAATTAGGGAATTCAGAATGAGTGAAACTTTTCCTAACACATTTGAGAGCCTTTATTTCTCTTTGCTGAACTTAACTACTCCCCCATTTAACAAAAGCTCTTAAATGTGTGCTTTATAGAGTACACACTTGTTCTGCTAAGAAAAATTGGATCAACTCTTGCACCTTTGTAAATCATTAATGAGTCCATTGAGAATAAAGTATATAGTAGTTAGTAGAAAGGTAACTTGTCTCTAGCCTGCAATTCCAAACAGATTTCAACTGCAGATTTTAAATCAGTGCTCTGGGCTGCAGAAGAAACTATTTTCTTAAAAAATGAAACCTACTTCAAATTTATACTAATTTAAAGATAAAAGAGAAATTATAATGTCCTACCTAGCTATTAAAATGTGCAAGCAAAACTGTTGAAAAAAGTAACATCTGGTACATAAGCTTTGAAGGAATTTTCATCAGATTTTTTCTAGCTGAGAGTTAAATAAATGCAGTTGCTTTGGCTGAAACAATTTTGGATTTCAGTACACATTCCTTTTAGACACAGTATAATGAAGAAGAATATCTTACATTTACAGTCACAGTCTCAAAGCTTTTAGTCAAAAGGACAGATTTAGCAATAAACAGTGTCTGTCTCCTCATTTTTCATGGCCACATGATATATCAAATCTTTTCAGTGTCTTCTGTTTGAAATGGAACATAGGAGGGTGACTGAAGCTAAGAAACAAACACTGATGATGCAGTTCAGTGGGGATACTTGGAATATTTGTGTGAGAAATATAAAAAAAAGGTAGTCCTACATAAGTAATAAATCTAGTATACCCAAATGACTGTTCTGGTTAAGAATGTAAACAGTAATTTTCTTATGAGACAGAAAATAAAAATACTTGCTTTATCATTCCCCCCCCCAGCCCCGCCTCTTGCATTAATAAATGTGTTCCATATCCCTCTTTCAGCAATGGGAAATTTAATACAAAGAGAAGCAGAGCAAGACCTTGGTTTTTGCAACACTGAATATCTCAGTACTGAATTTTGTATACATGAGTCACCAAGAGGAATCTGAAACCCTTTGATAGAAGTATGGGTTTTTTGGGGGAATATTTGCTTGCCTAAACTCCTGATTGCATCCAGCTCTGCCTGAAACTGGAGAGGAAGTGCTTGAGGGAGTCATAGATGTGGAGAAATGAGTAGATTATTTTGAATAACAAGTTAGTGAACAGGTTGACTGAGACACAGTATGTGAGTACATTAGTTCCTTTCAACAAGCACAAAGCTAACTAGGAAAATCTTGTAGTACTGTGGGTTTACAGGGTGTTGCAGGGAGTGCCCTAAGCCTATGCAATGCAGCTTAGTAGATCATATCAAACACATTTATGAATCTGAACATTTATTTTCAAATTGTGAATAGATGTTCTAAGACGGCTTCAAACTTTTCAAAGCTGCAATTTATCTGTATTTTTGCACTCTTGTTTTAATAGGTTAAGAACATGCTAAAAGCTCTGTACTGATCTGACCTCTCCTTACAAATTTTTGACTAATAAGAAGAGGAAGGCTGGAATTTGTAAATACCTGCAGCAGGAAATATGCTAGAATGCATGGCATGTCTGTCTTTTTCCTTGGCTGTAAACCCACTCTAGTCACAAGGTTAAATATGTTCCATTCCATGATCAAACTGCCTGGGAAAGGAAATCCCCTACTCCTGCCCTGCTCCTGGGAGGGCTGCAGTGGCCTTGCTGTGGATTTCAATAGTAGCTCTACTGCTTTTCAGTTGTTTTGTGTGGGCAGCTGGGGACAGAGCCAAGGCAAGATACCCAGGCTTGTTCTTTAGCCAGCTCTGCCTGTTCCAACCACTTTGCTGACCTAGGAGGAGTAATTTGGAGGCTGACTGGAACAGGACTCATTTGGACTGACAGTCACAGTATAAAGTAGAGAGTTATGTAGTTCTCTGTTGTGCTTTGCTACAGCTGAACTTTATTTTCTAATTGATGAGAGCTAACTGCTGGCTGCTCAGCTGTCAGTATGGTTGTTCATGACATTCTAGCTATTTTTCTGCTCCTGTTGCTTGAGAGGAAATAGCAGGAGAAAAGCAGCATTTCTCACTTAAGGAACTGAAAGCTATTCAAAGGTGGCATGATCTATGAGTCATGGAATCGTAGAATGGTTTGGCTTGGAAGGGACCTTTAAAGTTCATCTAGTTCAACCCACTGTGAAGAACCCAAACACAACAAGAAGGCACTTAAGTGCTTGAAATTGTACAGTTTTTAAGTGAATGATTCCTTTGGAGTGTTTTGTTACTGTTACTATATTTCATTGGAGATAGGCTGGCTCCCTCATCTTTATACCTTGATAAGATCTGCCCTGAACCTTCACTTCTACAGATGAAGAGTCTGAGCTCTCTCAGCTTTTTCTCATACAGGAGGTGCTCCAGTCCCTTCATCATCATAGTTCAGCTCTTGGCTGCACTCTCCCAGTATGCCCACGTCTGTCTTGCGCTGGGGAGCTCAGGCCTGGACACAGAACTCCAGGTTTGGCCTCACCAATGCTGAGGAGAAGTGAGGGATCACCTCCCTGCACTCTGCCTAATGCAGCCCAACATACCACTGGCCACTTTTGCCTAAAAGAACACAGTCCTGGCTCATGTTCAACTCAACACCAGGCTCCCTGGGACCTGTAGAGGTCCTGTATGTGGCACCCAGACTATGCACAGATCTTTAGGACCCACAGCCTAGCTGCTGGTCAAAAAGGTTGGACATTCCTTCTCTGGTGCCTGGAAGTGGGAGAGTGTGAGAGCACAAAGGAAACATCAGTTGCTCAACTTACATTAAGTGAAATCATTGTGCACTCCAAGTTTAGGTTTCCTATGCTGTTGAGACAGTGTTGGAAAACATTCCCTACAGTGGGATGTTTGGTTTTGGAACACACACCCCCTGGAAAGCACCTGGGTAGAGGCCAGTATGAGGTCTCTGTCCCAGCAGGGCCACAGCACCATGGTGCCAGTTGAGGATGCGGGGAGCAGCAGCAGGGCTGGCTGGGAGCTCCCCTATTCTCGGTGGGATTCACATGGGGAGCAGGAGCCTTTTGGGAGGTGGCATTTGAGAGCCCCAAAGCCAAAACCTGCCTCTGTGCTCTCTCTGTTCCAACAAACTCCCTTCTCCCAGCTGAGGAGTCGTGGCTGGTGGGCTGCCTGTGCAGCTTCTAATGCCTCCGCAGGGATCTGCTCTGAACCATAGACTTGTTCCTCTGGCAGTGTGTGGATGAGCTGACCACATACTCCTTGTAGTCATCATCCTGCTCCAAAGGCTACCTGCAGGGTAGACAGGCACCTCTCCTTCTGGCTCACTGGGGGAGGCAGGCAAAGCAGAAGAGGTGAAGGCAGAGGACTATGTAAACAGTGTTATGTCACCAAGGGAGATGAGGCTCTGACAGCCCATCCTGGAGCAGCTGGCTTGTGCCAACTTCTCCAGGGCTTCCTCAGCAGTCCTGCCAAAATACATGTGCAAAATGTCTGACCTATTTTTTTGTGCTAAGAGAGGAACAGCAAAGAAATCCCAAGGAAGCTGTGGGAGAGGTAGGTAAAGGACTTTTAGGAAGAAATTCTTTACAGAGAGGGTAATCAGGCGTTGGAATGGGCTGCCCAGGGAAGTGGTGGATTCTCTGTCCCTGAAGGTTTTTAAGATGAGACTGGATGTGGCACTGAGTGCCATGGTCTAGTAACACCAGTGGTGCTGGATCAAGGATTGGACTTGATGATCTCAGAGGTCTTTTCCAACCCACCTGATTATATGGTTCTATGATTCTATGATGTGGATGTATCTGTGCCCCTTTGGAGGTTGTCTCCAGTGTGGAAGGGAGGAAGGGAGAGCAGGAGGGGAAGCCTTGATCTCTTCTGCACCTGCCCAGTGCTGAAGTCAGGTTAGGTGTGACAGCATGGGTGGGCAGTGATGACCTGCTGTGAAGCCCTGAGGGAATAGCTGGTGTGTCCTGATATCTCCTACTTTCCCTTAGACACAACCTGGAATAGCACAAGATGGCCCAGGGACAGGAGCACCCTGGAGCCAGGCACAAGGGAGGGGAGTGCTGAGGGGTCTGCCTTTGCTCTGGGCACAGAGCTTCTGCTCTCCACCATACCAGCCTTTTCCTCCTCCTTCTATTTCCTTCAGCTATCAGATCTGGCTGATTCTGAAGCTCTGTACCTGCTCTTCCAGGCTGTTACAACAGGGGCTTGAGGAAACTGGAAATGAATATTTTGAGAGAGGGCTCCAAAGACCTCTTAGAGAAGCCTGGGATGTGATCAGTATGGGCCTTCATGAGGCTTCAATCCTTTGAGAATGCCTTGATTTAACTTGCTAGAGTAACTTCCTAAAATAATTTAATTCAGACATCTCTGGTCAAGATCACATTACCACCTGTCCAACAAGAATATTTGGAAGGTTTATCTGTGGTTTGTTGCAGTTGCTATTTGTTCCTCTGTTTTAATTGTGTGAAATTATATTGACATTTCAAAGAATTTTGTATACATGGCTCCAAATGATTTTTTTAAGAGCTTAACAGCATTATTTGTTTTTAATGGAATCCATTCAAGCCTTGATGAAACTTTCCTGTGGTTTGCAATAGAGGAACTTTGATTGCAGTGCAGTTACAGAAGAATTGCTCTGCAAGTTCCCTTTCAATAACTAACTAGAACTAATTAACATTACTGGGTAATTCACTACATAACTGTATAATACATTGTCTTTTCTCATGTTAATACTTTTACTGAGTGCATTAATGTTACAAATTAACTCTGTTGTAATTACACCATAATTATGCACACAGTAATACAACCAGAAAATTAGTGGTAACTGGTAATAACCAAGACTGTTACTACTCTACAATTGTATCTATAATTACCAAATAACTGTGCTGTAGTTACGTAATTTGAAGAGATGTCAAAAAATTAACCCTTCCACCTCCATCTGAAAAGCTTTGGTACTCTCACACACATCTATCTAACAAATATAAAATATATTAATTTAAAAATTTTTAATGTGACAGAAATAAGGCTCATTTTTTTCTCACTGTAGATACACCTGCAATATATCCCTGTTCACTCAAGAACCCCACCCTTATATGTCTGCTATTTCCATGCAAGAAATCATTTTAGACTTGCGAATGACTAACATTCAGTATCAGGTATGGTTGTACCATTTTTGGGACATTTGTTAAAATATTCTCTATTTGACAGTCACACAGGAGTACTGGAGCTGATCTGTGAGTCCATGCAACTATCCAGGTGAGTCCAGAACTCCTTCCACAGTGTGACCGGATTCATAATAGAAGGAATTAACTAGTGGTAGGATTACCTATGTCTCCATGAGACTCAGTTCCTACATATAAACACCAGAATGTTATTTCTGTTCCTGGCTTTGCTAATGATCTTGAGTAGATTAATGATTTTCCACCTTTTCTAAAACATTTTGAAAACCATTGGTGGATGTTGCTCATCAATACTTGGATTTTATTTTGGAAGATTTACGTGAAAGGAGAACACAGCTGAGAGATCTCCATGCCACCTTCTGACTTTCTCAGGTGTGTCCTTGCATTGCAATAACATGAAAGAACAGAAAGCCAGGTTTTCTGAAGCAGGAGATCAAGTAAGAATCAGATTATCCCTTACTGATAAAGTACCAATGGCTTTAATATTACCAGGAAGCCCATTGATTCACTGGGGGTGAGAGTATGATCCTATAAACTGACTGCAACAGTAGTGTCGTGTTCTGCTTCCTCTGCTAATCCTAGTGTCCTAGAAATTATTAAATAGAAAACTAAAGTCCATAGGCTTTCTTACTAGCAGTTAGATGGAGTTTGTTGGTTAGAGATTAATTTAGTACAAAAAAGAATATTTCTTTAACTGACTGGAAAATGCTCTTCAGTCTTCACACATCTGCCTGTTGAGTCTCATCAGTATGCATTTTGAAAAATACAATGAAAAATACAGAATGATAATGCTATGTCCTGATTTTGTAGGTTCTGCAACAGAAGAAGGATTAGTGGAAGAGGGAAACAGTAACTGGTTATATAAATTTTGTCAGAAATTAAAAAAAAATGCTTATTGATTTAAGATACAGCCAAGGAAGTATGAATCACTAACTAAATATAGTATAGACACAAATCTCTTTGCTGTAAAAGACTGACACAAAATATTTTATTAACATATTTTGCAAATTTAGGCATTGCCTCTAGTCAGTGGGCCCTGACTAGAGTTTCTTAACTTTTAAATATAGTAACTGCTTGTTTTAGTAGCTACTATTTCTATTTTTACTTATATATGTATTATTTTAATGAACACCAAATGATTGAATAAAGGCAGCTTTTATATAGATAAATTTATTTTACATTCTGGTAAGATGACATGAAGACACAGTGTTTCACTGATAGGTTCATATTTACTTATTTTTAGTTGTGCTTTAGTATATTGGCTAATATTTATTTATCCTTTATTTCTGCAGAATCAAATTTGCATCTTCCATATATTAACATTTTGTATTGTGTTTCTGCTGTGAAATACTTGAAAACATCTCTATCCTTCTACTAAAAGTTTAATCACTGGACATGAAACTGTGTTCTAGGATAAGAGTTTAGGGTTTATCTTTTTTAAAACCAAACAGGAAGGATGTGGGGCAAAATTTGCCCTGTAATGGGGAGCTGAGGCCAGATCTTCTGACTTTATTCTGAATTCTGCTCAACTTTGGACAGAATGTAAAGTTTACAATCCTCTACTGAATGTATGAAATCCATTGTTACTGAGCATGGAACGTGTCTGAAGATTTCCCACATAGTTCTGAGCCATAAAGTCCACTAGTTGCAAGGGCATCCTAGCACACCATAGGAGTGGGTTATATGTGCTCAGAACAAAGTGCTAGGAAAAATATGAGTAATTTTCAGTCTCTAAATTCTCTTCTGAAAATATCGTCAGCTACTTAAAAAGTCCCTCATAGTTAATAAAGTATTTAGTTCCTCAGCATTATTTGCTCAGAACACTGCATGGTGTGCATTATTTTGTTTCTTTCTCTATTTTTCTACAAGACTCCAACTGAAACTATGCCTTTAGCATTTTAGCCCAGTAAGTAATTCCTGTGCCCAGAGCTGTCATATAAAGTAAATTCACAGCAGAAACTCAACTCATGTAGTCTACTTGCTACAAACCATTTAGTGGTGAAATGCAGATGGCTGGGGATTTTTCAAAAACAGTTAATTCTGAACCCTGTCAGGCAAACACTATGACAAATATGTTTATTTTATGGTATGGCTCAAAACATAGCAAATAATTCTTCTAATGCCATAGGAGGGATACTGAAATGGGAACGTACTGATAATATATGGTTGGAAGACATTGAATGATGACACAACTATGGTTTTTACAGTTAGGATTAATTGCAAGAATTTCTGTCTGGACTGAGGAGATTATTGAGGAACTGCTAGGCAGAAAAATGAGGGCTTCTTAAATGTTGCAAATCTACATCACCAGTATAATGTGGCATGGGGAAAAAGGCAAATGCAAAAGACACAAATACAGAAATGAAGGACAAATGCAAAATCTTTATGACAAAATCTGGAAATTACTTTGTAAAAGTGCTGCTAGATTCATCTAGAACGCTGTGGGCAATTCTGTTCATCCATGCTCAAGAACAGTGGACTCAAACTACAAAAACAAACAATGAGTATGAAGATTTGAGAAAGAGGTGCTGAGGATGCTACTTGAGTTTGGCAAAATGAAAGCTGAGAGGAGATGTTGTCTTTTATAGGTGCATAAAGGCAGATAAAGATTACTAAATGAAACCAAAGCTCAATGTTAGTGCAAGAAGTGGGTGAAAAACTGGCCCCGATTCAAACCTACATTTGGAATTCAATGAAAGTTTATATGCCTCAGAGAAATTCTATTTTGAAGTAACCTTTTTGTATTGGGAGACGATGGCTGAATTACCCTTAGTATCTTTGTATCTGATGTACTTATGGATGGAACTTCACTAAGGTGACCTCCATGACATCAGAGAACAAGACCCAGGCTGAAATAGTTTCAGCTCTAAGTCCTGCCCACACAAGATGTGTTGGTTAACTCTTAGCTTAGACTCTCCTGTCTGTCCTGACATATGTGGTCAGACACCAGAATGTGGTTTGTTCATCTGCTTGATTTTAATGCTTTGACAAATATGCTGTCTAGTAGCTCAGCATCTCATAGAAATTTCTGGTGGGTGTTTGACTGTTAGAGCGACTGCTACAAAATCTGCAATACTGCAATTGCCGAATGTATGTTAATGGAATTTTGATGGATTTCCCAAGGTTAACCAGAAATGATTCTGCGGTTTGAGGCTGATGATGCTGTGACTCATATTAATGACAAATGGCAGTAATACAGTTCTAGCAAGCATTTTTCAAGCCCGTCATGATGCACAAAAGCCTAACAGAGGATTTGACAGCAGGTAATGAGTTTACATTACTTACCTTAGATTAAGCTTAATAGTTGAGATGTAGATGTGGGGAATAATAATGGAAGATACGTTCAACCTTGCTTTGTGAGGAGCTTCTGCCTTTTGGAAAACCTTGAAGCAGATGAAGATATGGATAAACAGGGAAATCCTGACTGAGATCAAATAAAAAGAGACACTTCACAAAAGGTGGAAGCTGGTATGGGCTTTCCAGGAGGAATATAAAGACAGTGCTCCAGTGCATTGGAATGGACATCAAAGCTCAGCTAGCACTGGAATCAGTGACCAGTGTGAAGGGCAACAAAAGGGACCTCTGTAAAACTGAAGGCATGGAGAAGACTGAGGCACACAGGGCTTGTTTTGCTCACTGGTGAGGCCTGACAGTTCTCTGGGCTGACACAGAACGTGTGGGGTGGGGCATTGCACCTTGTTGAGGAAGAAGGATTTAGGGAATACATAAACCAGTATACTGGCTGTAGGTGGGCAGGTTTTGGTAGTGGGGGGCTGCCAGAGGTCCCTGTTAGAATCAGCCAGGGCTACCCCATGTTAGAGCAACTTCCAGCCAGCTCCTGCTGACCCACCACCAGGCACGGTTGAGCCCTGCGGACACGATGATATTGGCTCTGGAACAGCAGGGGTAAGGGAGGGCAGAACAGTGAGAGAAAAAGTGAAAGAGGCAGCCCTGAGAGCCCTGAGGCCAGAGAAAGAAAAGAGAATGTAGCATGGTAGTGGAGAAGACCATGGCCTGTGGAAAACCAATGCCAGGGGAGAGGGATATTCCTGAAGGTGCTGCAGCTCCCGTGAAGACTCCACACTGGAGCAGGGAAAAAGTGTGAGAAGAAAGGCACAGCAGACAGAAACAGCTTTGTACTGACAGTAACCACTGTCCTGCAGCCTCCACCTGCCTTTCCTCACCTTGCTGAAGGGACTGAGTAACCTGTGGGGATAATAAGTGGGAAGGGGTGGACTCTGGAGTGATGGAGTGGAGCCTGGAAAAAGGTAGAGGGAAGGTGGTTTTCCTAACTGTGTGAGTAATTTCTCCAAGTGTGTGCTGCTCAGCATTGACTTTGTCAGGAAGAAAATGCACTTGTCATGAAACACATGGGTAGTCTTTTTGAACTGAGTGAGGCTCAACCTACTCCAGCAAACCATACAGTCATATGCAAAAGCTGCAGAAGGCAGCATCCCATACATCCTATGGAGTTTTCAAGATGTTCAGTAATTGAAAATAGAGCTATTAAAAACTTGTGAACAATCTCATATACTGGGGGTAGAACAGGATGAGATGCAGAAGAAAGGTGTCCATTTAGTAGTCTGCTAGTATGTTTTCTTTACCCACGCTTTCTTAAGAGGTCTTTTATCAGTCTTAGTGAGGTCCTCACTGACAGTTTTGCTGATGCCATAGTTTCACTCAGTTTGTTCTGAGCAGAAATAAGTAAAAGCTTAGTGAAAAACTTACTGATTTTGAGCTAGGTTAAATAAGAAAATATTTTTAAAACAGAGCAACTAAGCTTTCTTATGCACATTCATTAGTTCTGCTTTTTGTCACCTTGACAAATGTCAAATGTTTCTACTGGAAAATATTTTTTTGCAATATTGAAAATTTTAATGAGCGTGGTAATGGAGAAAATGTCCCTTTTTTACTTTATTAAAAAAGTTGTATTTGATATCAGTGGGCAAAATGAAACTGCTATTCTTTCTATCCTTTTTTTCTTCCTCTCTCTTCTACCCCTGGTATTCCAGGTTTTAATCAAATCCTTAATGTCACTTAAATTCAATTTGTATTTAATAGATTTAGGCTTCAGTTAAATACCTCTCAGTTATCTGAACTCAGTGATTTGGAGAAGTGCTGTAGTAGAGCTTCTGAGACTGAAGGCTTAGAGAAAGCTCCAGGGCTCAACAGCTCTGAAATTGTGCTGCTCAGTATGGAAAATGGCACCTTACTTTCTATTAGCAGAAAAATGCCTCCCCAATTTGAATAATTATATGTGCTTTGTCTTAAAGCAATTGTGTTTCATGTAAGATAATACTTGGGAAAGGTCAGATCATTACTCTGACTCAATTGGTCATTTAAACTAGATACTTCCAAAAGGCATTTGGAAGAAAGTTGTGTCTGGGGAGGGAAAGTAGGTACTGAGAAACGATTTGTTCCTTTCCCAGATATGCTTTTCATCCTTATCCTTCTCATATTAATATTGGTTTCATCTATGGTCAGCTACTGCATTTTTTCATGGGGGACTCTTCCAAAATTTGTGAAACAAAATGATGGATCACTGACTTAAAAAGTCCAGCTTATGGTAAGAATGTGTGCTATGTCTTTGGATAAAGTATTTTTGTCAGAAGCTCAGCCTCTGTACTTGCTGAGGCTCTCAGATGCTTTGTGTTAATCCCAATGCACTTTGTAGTAAAGGTGAAGCAGCAGTGGTTAGTTATTCTGCATTTACCACCACCACCAAACACCTGGGCATAACACTTCACCCTGCCTAAACTTGCAGCCCTTTTTAACTGTGCTCCTGCCCCAGAGACCCCCTCAGATTTGCTTGGATTTGTCCAAAGGCTGCAACAAATTAGTAAGCAAAAAAAAAAAAAATACACAAAAGAAGCAAGAGGGAATATAAGAGCTCAATAGAAGATGCAGTGAAGAACTGATAATTATCACACATTGAGTCCTTGGTTGCTACTGCTGCCTAAAGTGTAAGAATATTTTTATTATGAGTCCTTAATTTCTGCCATGTAATTTTCCTGCCAATGTGGACACAATTTTCCCACATTAGGTATATACTTAGGCTATTTTGGGACAATTTGAGCAAAAAAAAAAAGGCTCAGTCATTTCAGCAGAATGAAATTGGGGAAAAAACACGTTGCTTGTCAACATTTTTACAGCCCTTTAGTTGTCAATATCTAATACACCTATGGGGTAGAGCAGAGATGCAACATTTGAGATGTAGGTTGGGTTTATGACAAAGATGTGAGTTTTTCTACTTTTTAAAAAAGCGCTAGCCCAGTTTGGATCAATAGCTTTGGAAAAATATAAGTTTGCACATGTTCTCTAGTGACTAGTGTACATATGGTGGGTAAATACATTAGAATCCATATGCAGAGATGTTTCTCTATACCATGCACGGTGGATCGGAAAATTTCCTACAGTTACTTTTCCTTATTTCCAAAGGTGTGGTGTGACTGAACACAGAAATACAAAGCAAGGAGCTGGGGGGGGGGGGGGGGGGGGGGGGGGGGGGGGGGGGGGGGGGGGGGGGGGGGGGGGGGGGGGGGGGGGGGGGGG
>JAWWLV010000227.1:0-23024 GCA_035041135.1 Platyrinchus mystaceus | reverse complement strand
CCCATCCAGGGCCACGGGCAGGGACACCTTCCACTGGCAAAGGTTGCTCCAACCTGGCCTGGGACACTTCCAGGGATGGGGCAGCCACAGCTTCTCTGGGAATTCCATCCCAGCCCCTCCCAGGGAGGAATTCCTTCCCAATATCCCATCTAACCCTCTGGCAGTGGGAACCATTCCCTGTGTCCTGTCCCTCCATCTTTCCTGTTGGCCCCTTGAGGTGCTGGAAGGCCACAATTAGGTCACCCCAGAGCCTTTTCTTTTCCAGGATGAACATTCCCAGTTCTCTTTCCAAATAATATGGGGAGGGGAGAGAAAAAAGGCAAAGCTGTGCAAAGGCTCTCCCTGTAGCAGGAGATGATGCACAGGAAGGAATTGAAGTTTTTTGGGGGTTTGCAGGAGGTTTGGGCGGCAGAGCTGGGATGGGAGGCAGCAATTCCCAGGGCAGTGACAACTCCAGCCAAATATTCCCGAAATTCATCTGGGTTTGACAACTGCCTGAGCCGAGCCGTGGCATTTTCAGCTCCATTGCTCCCATTTATGCGCTTGTAGAGGAACAAAGGCTCCAAATCCCGATCGATACCGGCCCTGCCCGCGCAGACCCCGCTGCTGAGGGTTCAATCCATCTCAGAGCGGGGGACACAACGTGATGGGCAGCGCTGGAAACTTCAGCCAGATGGATCTGCAGCCTGGCCTGGTGGGGCAGAACTGCCCAACCCTGGTGGACAACCCAGCCCAGGGCCCATCACACACACACAGAGCCGTCGCTCCCGCTCGGGGCTCTCAGACTCGGCTCGTGTTGCACTTAATGCTACACGACAGTTAATTAACTTCCCAACAGCTGCCGTGGTGCAGCCCGGGCTGGGAAGGCTCTGAGCGACACAGGGACACGGCTCTCCCTGCTCTGAGCACTGCAGGGGCTCTGGGGATGGAGGAATCCCAGGATCACCCAGCTTGGAAAAGCCCTCCCAGAGCATCGAGTGCCCCCTGTGCCCCGTCCCCACCTCGTCCCCCAGCCCAGAGCACTGAGTGCCACAGCCAGGCCTTCCTTGGCTGGGCACTCCAAACCTCCCTGGGCAGTTCCAATGTTTTTCCACCCTTTCCAGGAAGGAATTTCCCCAATATCCAACCTGGCCCTCCCCTGGTACAGCTTGGGGCCGTTCCCTCTCCTCCTGTCCCTCGTTCCCTGGGAGCAGAGCCCGACCCCCCCCAGCTCCCCCCTCCTTCCAGGGATTTGGGGAGTGACAAGGTCCTCCCTGAGCCTGCTTTTCTCAGGGATAAACATTCCAGAAGTGGATCCCACGGCCTGAGGTGCTGTGCCAGGCAGTTCTCCACAGTCTCTCCCTCCCCTCCCCGGCTGCCACCGCGGTGCTGCATCGCTGAACTACATAATTGCGTATTTGTTCCTGCTGGATTTTGAAATATTAGGGCCCGGCGTGCAATTCCACGGTGCCTGTGTGGCAAATCCTGCTGTGGAACGACAGGGGGGGAAGTTGGGTGAGGGGAGCTGTGCCCAGGGAGCTGCTCCGAGCAATTCATCCCAAGCTGGAGCAGAAACAAGCGGGAGGAATAAATCTATTTGTCCCCTTTGTGCTTCCTCCCCACCCCGGAATGGGATTCTTCAGGGTTTTATGCTGAGCTGGGCCATTCAGGATGAGCCCTGAACTCACTTTTGCTGTTGTTTTTCCCTCTCCATACTTTTTTTTTCCTGGGTTAGTTGAGGGCTGAATGGTACAAGTTGTGTTGGGACATGGGCAGGGGCACCTCCCACTATCCCAGGTTGCTCCAACCTGCCCTTGGACACTTCCAGGGATGGGTTTTCCCCCTTTTTTATCCCTGGAAGGCACACACTTCCTTCCCCAAAGCCGTGGGTTTCAGTGACAGCACCTTTCCTTCCCCTCCAGCACTGAAGAGGAAGCAGAGCTCCGAAAATATCTGACATATTGGCAGGGTTGTTTCTCACCAGCAGGTGTTTTCGGAGCTGTCTGGGTGTCAGCAGCTCTTCCTGGAGCCCGAATTTATTTGGCACAGTGTCACAGTTATCTCTGCTCAACAAGTCCTCATCTGCACCTCCCAGAGCTCAGGAACACCTGAGGGGAAATGGATCAGGAGCTGTGCTTTCAATCTTCCTGTAATTCCTGCCTTTCCTAGGAGGGAGGGGGGAAAAAAATAGGGGAAAAAAAAAAATCCCACACTGCTCCCAGTGTTCCCCCAATGATCCCAGTGTTCCCTCACTGCTCCCAGTGTTCCCTCACTGAGCAGCCACTCCGTGACCCCCATGGCTTTTGCTTTTCCCCCCCATCTTTGCCCATTTTCCCATCAGAGGGAATTACAGGCCTAATAAACTTGGAATGCCCAGGAAACTCTCACATGGAGAACAGGCAGAAAAGGAACCTGAGCAAAAATATCCCAAATATTCTTTTTTTTTTCCTGGTGAAAGCCTTAAAAAAAAAAATGGGAGCTGTGGCCAAACCCATCCCTGGGGTGGCTGGAGCTGAACCTCTGCCCCCGTCACGTGCCTCTGGGTTTCCTTTATTCCCCTTCTGGCCACAAATAAATAGGATTATAAAGCCCTGGGCTGAGCAAGGAGCATCCCAGCCCGGCTCTGTGCCTCTCCCAGCCCAACCCAGGGAGCATTTTGGCTTCCGTGCCACACTTAGAGCAGCGTCAAGTGGAGAGACCCTTGGTACGGGTTGCTAAACAAAATTCAATTAAGCTCCGGGCTCGAGCTGTAATTGTTACAAAAGCTCCGTGTCAGGTGGGGAGACGTTATTAAAAAATATAGCGAACAATTTGCACTTTCCCTCCCTCCTTTTCCCCTCTCCGGCTGTGAATGCAGCTCCTCCTGCATCCTCCTCCCTCTCTCTTATTCCCGGGGAGGAAAACGAGCTGGGGCAAAGGATGTGATGCCAAAGTTCCTTTGCAGAGCATTTGTGGGATTCTGTGGCATTAAAGCTGTTGGTTCCACACCCAGAAACGCCCTTTGTTTGCCTGGTTAGCAGGGAGGGTGAGGGGCTGTGGGGTCTGCTCTGATCCCAAGGGCCAGTCTGGGGGGTGAGCTGGGGGAAGGATGGAAAACAGCGGCATTTCCTCCCTTCCCACTGGCCCAGGTTGCTCCGAGCCCCGTCCAACCTCCTTCCAGGGATGGGGCAGCCACAGCTTCTCCGGGAAAACCATTCCAGGGCCTCCGCAGCCTCCCGGGGAGGAGTTTCTGCCCAATATCCCATCCATCCCTGCCCTCTTCCAGTCTGAACCCATTCCCCCTTAACGACGAACCGTTATTACCACTATTATTTTGACTCGAAGAGCTCTTCAAGCCAACATTAAACCATCTGTTTCTCCAGCAAACCCCCCGGGGTTATGTTTCATCCTAAACTTTCTGCTGTTATTGTTAAAGCGTGGCCGTTCACAGCTCATTCCCATTATCCCCCATCCCTTGGGAGGCGCTGCCGAAAACTGAACGAGGTGTCGCTCCAGCAAAAAACCCCTGGAAAATCCCACAACCGGTGTTTGGGAGGCGATTGGGGTGGGTGATGCTCGCCCTGGGAAGGGGGGGTTGTGCTAAGGATCATCCCACCCTGTTTCCAAAGGCTCTTTCTGCCGAGAGACCTTGGAGAGCTCCGACCCCCTGCGAGGATTTGAAGGGCAGGGCATGTTTTTATGGCCCTGCTCGAGCGGAGCTCTTGAAGAAGTGCTTGGAATTAGGTGCTCACACATCTCCCTGACTCCAGACTTGTTTCCATTCTAAAAAAAACCCTCAAAAACCACTTGGTGAGGAAGAAGAGAACTGCAGCAGGCAGGAGCCTGGGAATGCAGCTGGCACAGGCAGGAGACCATTCCCAATTTTCCTTTTTCGAAGCAAATAAGAGCAGAGAGGCACTGAAATAATTCCAGAATTGGGGAGGGTAAAACGTGTGGACCTGAAATGCAGAATTCACCCAGTTTTCCCTGGGTTTGAAGGCGTTCAGGGACGAGAAGCAGGTCAGTAGGTGGACAAGACATCCTGAGGCTGAGCATCCCCGAGGATCCCATGAGATCCATGGATGGGAAACGCAGCAAACCTGGAGATTTCCCTGCTGGCAAGAAAAGCCAGGCCCCCCTTGTCTCCCCTCCCAGCTGCCCGTGGTCCTGTTGCTCTGCTTTGAATCTCCCACCCCAATTAATTCTTCACCTTAACGATCACCTTCAGTTTATTTCCTTGCAAAACACATGTGGTTTTTTGGTAAAATTTTGTTTAAAAAAGAACCACCCCCCCCTTCCCGGTGTTCTCCCCGTGACACCTAATTTAATTTACACACAGCTTTCCTCCTCTTTGCCAAACATAAAAAAACCCCATCTCTCCCAGCTAAGAGCCTGCTTTCCATTCCAGAGATAGGCTCCATTCCTCACTGCACACATGCCTGCATATATTTGAGCAAGTTTGATTCAGTGTAGCTGACACAAAAACCACTTAGTTGTTTCCCCTACATCATCCCAAGTTAATTCTCCTGACAAGCACGGGAGGCTTTTCAGCAGTTTTTCCATCTTGGTTCCTGCTCTCCCTGCTTCCCCCCTCTCTGTCCAATTTCCCTGAGCCTGAGCAGCTGAACCCCAGCAGTTTGGGCTCGGTGTTTGTGAAACCAAAGGGTGGCAGGGTGTCCGTGGGTATCCAGAGTCACTGAGCTGCATTATGTTCCCCTGTGTTTTGTGCACGCTCCCAAGGGAATGAAAAGCAGGGAGCTGGAGCTCCCTCTTGGCACACCTGGGCTGGGGGAAGCTTTGGATGCCTCGTTCCCTCTGCGTTCCCCGATTTTTGGGGGGTTTTGGGGGTCCTTTGCAGGCTTTGCTCTGATGGAGAAGCTGCTCCTGGGCCTCTGAGCCTCTGCATCCATCACCCCCCGGGCTCTGCTCTCCTGGGAGAGGAGGGATTTATCCCTTGGGCTCCTTCCAGGAGCATCCCAGGGCCTCTCACTCCTGTGCCCACCCATGGACAGCAGGGCAGGCCCAGCTCGGGGTGTTTTGTGTCCCTCCCACCCCCCGGATCTCCTGAGCCGCCCCGGGAGAACATTCCGAGCTCAGCTCCATCCCCGCTCGCTGCCAGTGATGGATGCGCTGCTTGGGAGGGACAATCAATTGGGAAAGCAGCCCTGGCTGGAATTTATTCAGGGCTGAAATGGGCTCCCCAGGCTCCAAGTGCATCGATCCTCTCCGGGGTGGTTATTTGTGCCGTTATTTACGTGTGAGCAGCACCCCGGGCTCAGCTCTGCCGGCTTGGAGAGGGCTGGGAATGAGATCCGGCTGGGAATGAGATCCGGCACCTCCTCCCCACACAGGGGGCCATAAATAAACGGGAAAGGGGGGCAACAACAGCCTCCCATCCCGAGGAAGACGGGTGACACATCGAGGGCACCGCTGTGGGTGCAGGAATTGGTGCTGAGCCCCTGCACAG
The DNA here is from genome assembly GCA_035041135.1 of Platyrinchus mystaceus. NCBI lineage: Eukaryota > Metazoa > Chordata > Aves > Passeriformes > Tyrannidae > Platyrinchus > Platyrinchus mystaceus. The sequence goes on along the minus strand of JAWWLV010000227.1, from coordinate 17,599 downwards.
CCCCCCCCATCCCACCCCGGGGCTGAGCTGCTGCTCCAGCTTCATCCCAATATCCATCCTTTTGGGATGGCCCAGAGAGGGGATGGGGCAGCTGTTCCCAGGGAAAGGTGGGTCTGGTGACTGACCAGTCTCCAAAAAAAACAAGCCTTGGGGTGCAACAGGAGCAACCTGGGCCTGTGGAAGAGTTTTAAGGTCCCTTTCCAACCCGAACAATTCCATGGTTTTGTGAACAACTCCCAGCATTAACTTGGCTGAAGGAACCCACCCCTTTTCAATTGTTTTATCCTTTCCCAGCGTTCCTGTTGTTGAGGAGCTTTTCATTCCGTGCAGCTTTTGTGGGAGCCTCTGCAAAGCTGCTCCTTATCGTTCTCCTTTCCTCCCCGTCTCTAAATATTTATCCTAAATTCCATTCTGCTGGTAAATAAACTCTTCCACCTCTTCTGTTCCCTGAGCGTTGTCTTTTAAATTAATCTCTCCCAAAGTAATTGGGGAGGAGAGAGGAAGGGGTTGAAGTGGATAAGGAGGTAGATGAAGACGTGGCAAAACAAAAGTGTTTTATTCGAATCCTTTCTTTTGGGGGAAATTTCCAACTAAAAACAGGCGGAATTTTGACATTCACGTTTTCTTAATTGCTTATTTTCCATCTCCTCCTCCTGTAGGTAGGGTAAGACATCACAGCCACATCAAACTGTGGCACAGAAAGTTTGGGGTTGAGCATTGAGATGAATGTTCTGGTGGCAGTGAGGGGTGGGAGGAAGGACAAACTGGGCTAAAACATCTCTTTTTGAGGTCTCTTGGAGCTTCATTTTCCTCCTCTGGTGCTCTGTTTAACTCTCTGTGCTCGTCTCTGACACCCAGCACTCGATGTTTCCTGATCCTCCCTGATCCCAACCTGGCACAGATATTCCAGAATATTTAACTTTCCACACGAGGATCACCAGAGAGATATTAGACAGGAGCATAAATGTTTGGAGGATCAGGAGCCTCATTTATATTAAAACAATCCCAGAGAAATCCAACTGGTGCAGTTTAACGGGTTTTCCTGGAAGCCAGGACACAGACCATGGGATTCCTTTCCAGCCTCGCAGTTCATCAAGGACACATGGAGAGCAATTTTAGCCTCAGCACAGCAATCCCTGATTTTTTTCCCCCTCTCTAAGGATGTAATTCCCTGTGGCAGACCTGCCTTGGTAAGTGTAATGACAGTGTAGGTGTTGCATGGTCGGCTCCTGCACAGCCCACCCACCTTCCCCTCTCTTTAACTCCCCTGGAAATAAATGCTGCTTTGGCAGCAGATGAAAAAAAATTACAACAGAAAAAAAAAATTGAAAATAAAAAAAGAAGAAAGAGAGAGAAGGGGGAAAATCTAGAAAAGGAACTGGAAATAAATTGCTTCATTCAACTAACTGAGCTGATTTAAATCAGGGAATGAACTCGCTGGAATTTCTGGGTTGTAATGAGGACAAAGCAGATTTATTGTTCACGGGCTCTTTGGAGCAGCCGGATCCAAAAGGCTCGATAGAATTAACTGCGACCCCACAGTCACCTCCACCCGGGCAGGGCTGGGTGGGGCACCGGGACACCTTAACGGGGTTAACGAGGTGTTGGAGCCTCTGCAGGGCCGGGGAATTGAGCCTCGGGAGGGGCAGGAAGGGCCATCGGGGTGTCCTTGTGCCGCCCCCGGGGTCGTTTCTCACCCTTGGGGGGTGGTGGGTTCAGCCCCCCCTGTTTGGGTTCACTCAGCTGGTTTCATTCCCTCTGCCTTTTGAATATTCCCACTGCTCACTCCATCCCTGGAAGTGGCCAAGGCCAGGCTGGACGGGCTTGGAGCAACCTGGGAGAGTGGGAAGGGGTGGAATGGGATGGGCTCTAAGGTCCCTTCCAGCCTGGTCCCTTCCCATCCTGGGATTCTGTGATCCCCTTTCAAGGAGTTTTCTATTCCCACTGTTTATTTAATCCCAGTGCTGGACTCCATTCAATATTTCCCTTCCCGCCCCCACTATTTGTTTCGATTCCTCTGTTTATTTTCTTCCCCTGTTCAACAAATATCTGTCACCCTCTGCCCAGAAATCACAACGGCTCTCCCTTGCTGCTTCCCTCGGCCCTGCCCTGCTCCAGGGAGGGAAAACTCCCTGTTTTTCCAAGGGCAGGATGCTCCAAGCACGGGCAGACGCCGGAATCTCGGAGCAGGAGACACGGAGAGCAAAGCCCTGGGCTCGGGGCTTTTGTTTCTGAGCCACAAGACCTTCCAGAAAAGCCCAACACCTTATTTTCTTTTCCCCCTTGAGTGTGGAAAAGTTTGGTTTTTTCCCAAGTCTGTTTTTTTCCCAGGCTGTTTCCCCCAGCCATGAGCCTGCTTTTATCCAGGGGCCTTGAACTTCCCTATAAATGGAATTTTCCCGCTGTTCTGTGCTTTGGGAATTATTTTGGCCATGTTAGGAGAGGAAAAGCGAAGCAAACGGACGGTTTCTGTCACACAGGGGCCAATGTGGTGTGGTCTGGCAGGGCAAGGTGTGTCCTGCCTGCTCTGCCCATCCCAAGGGAAGGGTTGTAGGATGTTCCCGTGCCCCTTGCATCCCTAAATCTCTCCTTCCCCCATCCTCCTGCTCTGTGTGATGACCCTCCCGTTGCCACGGCCTTTCCTTGCACTCCGAGAGCGCTGGAAAATGGGAGCAAAGACGAGCAAGAAAAGGAAAAAAAAAAAAGGAAGGGAAAAAAGAGATGCACTGAGCGAGGCAGAGAGTGGAATTCGAACAGACCATTTTTCTCCCGAAAAGAAACAACCCCCCAGCCTATTGTTTCACATCGGGTTTCCTCTCGAACAAGCAATTGTGAAGCCAACCTGGCCCCGAAATGAGCTGTCACTCCTCGGGCTGAACAAACACTATTGATTGCAGCACGGAGGGAGGGGATGGTGGTGGCGGCTGCTGCTGCTGCCGGCCCGGGGGGGGCTCATTCCATAGGGATCCCGCTCCGGAGCGCCGGGAATTGGCCCCAGGCTGATGCACAGCGGGCTGGCACAGCTCCCCTGTGGCACCTCCGAGGGGTGGGTGCCAGCAGGCAGCAGCCAAAACTGGGGGAAGGAGGATGGTTGGGGGCTGGGTGGTAGAGTTGAATTTTTTTTCCCCCGGCCTGTGGATTTTTCCTCCGGGTTTTTTGGCGGGTGTTTCCCCTGTTGGGAGGCTCCAGGATCACCCCGTGCTGCCTCTGCTGCCTCCTCCCCTCCCTGAGCGTCCCGGATCGCGGTGTCTCCCTCTCCACCTCCCTCCAGCTTCGTGCTTTGCCCTAACACAGCCTCCTGTTGTTGGATTCTTTATCTGAGCTGGCAGCTCTGCTTTCCAAAGATTTCCCCCTGCCTCGTCCTGTCCTTTGCTGCCCCACCCCGATCATCCCTCCTTCCCCCCCGTGCTGCCATAGCAACTGCTGCAGATGCTCAGCAAGGCCGGCCTGGCCAGGGCCACCAACCTTGGGGTGACACCTCCTCCAGCTGCCTTCACCCCTCAGGAACCGCTGAGTGTTCCAGAGAGCTCCCGCTGCAGCTCTGGAGCGACATCCCAGTATCCCAACATGCCCATCCTGAGGCCTTCCCACATAACAAACCCCTCTCTGCAGCCTCGGAGTTCCTGCAGCTTCCCTTGGCAATGGCATGTGACAGTCCTGCAGTGGCTGGGATCATCCATCACGTTTATATTCCCAGCCTCATCCCAAAGGATCCCAGCAAAGCCCGTTATCCCAGTCCTGCAGGTGCAGAGGGGGAACTGGGTGAGGCTTTGCAGGCGTTCAGGACAAACAGGGGGAGGGATGACGTTGCTGCTCCACGAGTTTCTCCTGCTGCAGGGCTGAGAAACACGAAAAGGTCGTTTTTTCCCCCAATTTAGACCAAGCTTTGAGCACAGGCAGAGCTTCAGCACCTTTATGGCTTCACCATAAACCAGGAGCCGGGTGCTGGCTGGGGTTGGTTTTTCTGTGAGGTGTTAAAAAGAGCAGGAGGGGGAGAGGGAGGGATGGGCACAGAGCACAGGCACACCCAGCACCCCCTGAGCACCTCTGAGGGGCACCCAAAGGGACAGTGCTGGCACTTGGGTGGCTGCCAGGCCAAGGACGGGACACACACGAGCTGGGAAGGGGATTCCTGCGGGATCCTGTGTTTTAAGGATCCTTTAGAGCCCTGCCCTGGCTTGCCATGAGCTGCACCCCAGTGCCGTCCCCACCCTGCTGTCACCCAGAGCCATCTCCAGGCTGTCACTGCAGCATCCCAGGCCGGGGGCACAGACTGCCATCCATTAGCAATTCCCCAGCCCTGCAGTTTATCCCTGTCACTTCGGGCTCATCTGCTATTATTTAGTCTATTTCCACGATCTTATTACATTTTTTATTCATAGAGGGGGGGTTAGATTTATACGTGGGGATCAATAAAAGCCTCTATCCCGGCTACATTATTAATAAGGGATACATTATCTGCAGCCAGCCAGCCCATTCGATTGGATTTACTCACTGGAGAAGCTTTTTGGGGGCAATTCCGAAAATTTACTACCTGTTCGATCCCTCTTCCTCTCCCTGGGCACTCGTCCCTCCCTCCTCCTGCACAGGGATAATGGCAACTTTATTTAGCAGCGTCTGTCCTTTGTCCCCGCTGATGACTCTGTGCCTTTATCCTCCAACAGCCCCTAAATCTGCGGGAGGGGCCGGGCAGGAGCTCGGGAAGAGCATCCTCAGCTCCTCGGCCTTGCAGGCACCATCTGTTTCGTCTTGGGACACTTTATTCCCTTCTTGTTTTGCCTGTCACCCCGTGCCTGCACAGGGAATGAGTCTGTGGCCACCTCCAGCACCCGGCAGCGAGGGGGGACATCAATTTTTCGGGGTAGAAAGCTGAGGCAGCGGCATAAACGAGGGAAATTCAGGATTAAAATCGTCTGCTGGGGCAGGATCGTGGTGGTGCAACCCCCCAGCACAAGAACAGAAACTGAGGCTCCTGCTCCCACCTCTCTTCCCCACACAGTCACCAGGCAGGGGGTCACCAGCAACTGCTTCAGTTATTTGGCACCACTTTGCTCTTCCAGCTCAGTTCTTGCTGGTATTTATGGATGGCATCTTCCAGAGGTGCCAGGCACCCACCACAGGCACCCCCAGAGAGCTGGGATGGGGCTCAGGGTTTGGGATTGGGCTCAGGGCTTGGGATTGGGCTCAGGGTTTGGGACTGGGCTCAGGGTTTGGGATTGGGCTCAGGGTTTGGGATTGGGCTCAGGGTTTGGGATTGGGCTCAGGGCTCGGGATTGAGCTCAGGGCTCTGCAGCGCCGCGAGGGGACGGATTTGTCCCTCCAGGTGACACAGGGAAGGGACATCAGAGCTCCGCAAGGAGTGGCTGCTGAGCCCCAGCCCTGGGGTGTGGGGATGGCTGGGGGGGCAAAGGGGGTTCCCAGGCTGCACCTGCTCCCAGACCTCCAGTAATTAATCATCATAATTAACAGTAGGGGGAATAACAGGATCCTTTGCCTGGGGAAGCCCTGGGACGAGTCAACCCGCTGGCACCACGTCAGGGTTTCCTGAGAACACGAACTGAAAGGCTCCTCAGGAGCGAGTCCAGCCACAGTTCAGGCTCTGACCTCCTGCAGCTAATTACTGGCACGGTAATTAATCATGCAGGAGGGTGGTTCCTCCCCTTGCTCGTGCTGGAAGGGCTGGTGTGAGCCCTGAGAGGGGCTGGGCTGGGAAGGAGCTGAGCTGTGGGTTCATCCCGGCGTGGGAAATCGATAAACCAGTGGAGGCCTCGCATACCGAAAATGTGTTTTCTCCCCCTGGTGCTCTTAGGATTCAGGACCTCTCGTGTGCAGAGGAAAGCGAGGAGGGTTTGGGTTTAAAGATCTTTAATTATCAGCCCTTGTGGAGAGCTCTGGGGGAGCAGCACCAGGCAGGAGTTAAAATATCTGAGATAACGTCCCAATTACAGGAGTTACGGGGAGAATATCTACAAGAACAGCACAGTGACAGCAATCAGCTGAGGAAAATAAAGGCTGTTTATTGGTAAGCCCAGCTGTATTATTTATGAGCTGTTGTGTGTGCCCATCTCTTGGTGGGGACCCCAGGATGCTCCGGAGCAGCTCCGTGGGGAGCAGCGGGTGCAGATCCAGCTGTGGAGGAGCTGCTGTGCCAGCAGCACATCTGGGAGCTGACAGAGACTCCAGAGAGTGTTTGCAGAGCTGCCAAATCCCTCCCCAGCTTCTCCATAGGGAGCAGAAGCTCCTCTCCACTGCCCCCCCCCTCCTGCTTATGATTCGCTCCTCAGACCCCTCCAACACCTTTAAAAAACACCCTTAAAACACCTTTTTGAACCACCTTTAAAACCCCAAGGCCCTGGTGCTTTCCCAGGCTGCCCAGTGCAAGGCTCAGCCCTCAGCCTGCTCAGTCTCAGGCTTGAAAAAGAATTAAAAATAACAGTGTGATCTGTATTTTCCCCAGCTCTTCCCAAATTCACGTCTTTCCACTGCGTTCCCAGGGAAGGAGGGAGAAAAAAAAAAGGCAACTCAGCCAGTCGTCAGTAATAGTCTTGTGAAGCTCCAAATCATCTCTTCTGCTCGAACTAAACTGTGTCCCTGATCAGAATGAAATCAGGATTTTAGCAGCATTAAGTCCTTTTAACTACAGTGTTTATTCCACTGTGGATTGCGGGTTGTGATGGGATTTCTCAGCTGTTCCGTGATTTTTGGAGGGTTGGGGGTTTTTTTGTGGGTTTGTTGGGTTTTTGTTTTGTTTTTGGTTTTTTTTGGGTTGTTCTCTCAGGAGTTTGGAGCACTTAAAATTGTGTTGTATAATAGTATCATCATCTAAATTAAACGTTGTCTCTGCTGGATGATGCTTGATGTTAATTCAAGTGCTGAAGCGAATGCATCGGCAAACAAGGTGTAGCTGGGCTCAAATACACACATCTGTGGAGAATATCAATATAGGTATCACAGAGTCATGGAATGGTTTGGGGTTGGCCTCATCCTGCTCAGATCCAAGGGGGTTTTTTGGTGTCTTTTTGTGTTGTTTTGTTCATGGAATCATGGGATAGTTTGGATTGGAAGGGACCGTAAATCCCATCCAGTTCCACCCCTGCCATGGGCAGGGGCAGCTCCCACTAGCCCAGGTTGCTCCAATCCCCATCCAACCTGGCCTTGGACACTTCCAGGGATGGGGAGCCCACAAACTCAGCACATATATGTGGAAAAGCAGTGGAATGTGCATTTCTATGTGTGTTTACACACCCATATATAACTCTATCCCCCCATTGCTCATCCTCTGCTCTTGCCGGTGCCGAGAGGGCACAAAACACAACCGGGGCAGAAAATCATCACCCAAACAGGGCAAAACGCTTCTCAAAGCTTCAGTGGTTGCCTTTAGGCAGGATAAGGGACCTGAACCCAAGATTCCCAGGTGGATTTCAGGGCCTCACAGCTCCCAGGCACAGAGCCAGGGGCTGGCACGGGGGCAGGGAGCATCCAGGTTATCCAACAGGTTGGAGACACATTGGTATGCAAGGTACAGCCAAGGCAGCCTTTCTATCAGAGCCTCACAAAGGCAATTCTGAGCAATTGATATAAAAAGGTGTCAGTTCTGGTTTAAGTACTGTATTACCAGCAAAGATTTATCTGCTTCAAAGATTCCCTCGTGCCACCGAGGGAATAAACAGCTCCTCTCCTTATCTCCTTCCCAGGGCGCAGTATTTTCTCTGCTCGACTTTGCCTCCTGAAAGACTTCTTCTTCCACTTCCTTATTCTCATATTGGAATTTAGAACAACCTCCCGACCCCACACCCCTAAAATTCCCTGGAAATCTCCCAGGGAAAACGGCTTTGAGGGACAAAAAGGGGGTGGTTTGTCCTGGGAGACGCGAGAGGGGTGGGATGGGTGTGGAGCTGAGCTGTGTCGTGGTGGAAAAGGATCCCCCAACACCAAGCACTGCCACTGCAGATCTTTCCCCCCTGTAATTCCAGCCAGGCATGTCTAAAATGACGTCTTTAAACATATTTATACAGGCCACATATATTTTACATGCCTGCAAGTGTGCACTTTATGAAGCACATAAAGAAAGCAGATGGAAATGATCTGTTTCTCCTGTACAGCTTGTCTCTTTGGTGGTGATGGGGGGAAAGGAGATAACAAGGACCTATTTCATTTTGCTCTTGGCTGCAGGATGCCAAGTGATAAGTTGAGGAGGGAAGTTTGGAAGAGTGGGGTTTTTTCCCCCCCTTTTTTATGCATTCTAAGCTGGAAAGACCCAGCAAATGGCAAACATTATTTGCAGGCAGCTAAAGGGGTTTTGCCCTCAGTGGGCATTTCTGTAGAGCTCCACGGTGCCTGTGTGGGGCAACCAAAAAACCAGCCAAGAAAAAGCAAAAAAAATCCCCTCCAGTTGTTCTTCTGAGGGTTTTTCCCGGGTGGAAAAGGAGGAATTACCTTCCCAGGCAGGTCTGTGGTGGCACAGTGGGAGAGCCAGGGGCTGCCAGCCAGGAGGGCTGTGCAGAGCCTGACAGGGCTGGGGGGTCCAGTTGGTGCTGGGGGGGTTGTACTGGGAGCACTGGTGGTGCTGGGGGAGCAGCAGCCTCAGGGACAGGCTGTCCAGCAGCAAACCTGCTTCCCTATGGAAGTGCTGCTCTTCCAGGAGCTCTGTCCTCACAGAAACCCCAAATCCCTGTGATTTGGACCCTCTGGGCACAATCTGGGTGAGACAGGTCACAAAGGGAGCTGTGGAGGAGGGGAACACCCAGGCACTGGCACGGACAGGCCTTTGTTTCCTCTGGAAATCAGGATACAAGGAGCTGTGGGGTTGGATTTCGTGGCAGAATGGTCAGAGGACACGGGGACGGGCTCAGAGGGCTCCAGAGGTGACATTCGTGTGACAGTCCACGCTGGGGTCACCCGAGACCAGGGTGTGCTGGAGGTGGCACAGTGTTTTCCAGGGATGCCACCTGTGTGCAGGGAGCTCTGCAGAGTCACAGGGAAAAATTCCAGGGGCAGATGGAGCTGCTGCAGCTCCCGAGCAGCTCTGACCCGTCTCGGAGAGCTCGTCACTCCTTTGTCACCTTCTGCTGCTCGCTGGGAGCTGCATCCTTGTCCAGGCTCCCTTGGCACCGGGATTGGCTCCTCTGGGAGCTGCATCCTTGTCCAGGCTCCCTTGGCACTGGGATTGGCTCCTCTGGGAGCTGCATCCTTGTCCAGGCTCCCCTGGCACCGGGATTGGCTCCTCTCCAGGTGATTACAGAGCTCCTGCACTTGGATCAAGGCCAGAGCTGGAGGTGACACCTGGGCCCCAGCAGGCTGGGACAGGGGGGACGCTGGGACAGGGACCTAATTAAGCACTTCACGCATGGGTGGGTGTGATGGAAACCTCGCTGCCAGGAGGGACTGGCCTTGGCCACGCTCAGTCAGGGGAGAAATGTTGTAAAAAAAGGAAAAATATATAAAAAAAAACCCCACACACACAGGAAAAAGGCCCAAACTTGGCACTGAAGTATTTTGGCCACCAGCTCCTGGAGGTGGGAAAACTTGGGGATTTATTCATGGCCACCAGTCAGGTTCTGTCACTCCCCACGCTGAGCTACGGCCTCGAGTTTGCTGTGCCATAAATCAGCTCCTCTCGGACCCCGTAACTCTCCTTTATGGGCTCTGCCTCCCCCATAAATAACCCTCATCCCATATGTACACCCTGCGAGAGGCAAAGCCTGGTTTGCAGCTCGTGACTGGCTCTGGTGGCACCTCTGCCAGCTGACAGAGTGCCCGGGGAACGTCTCCAGCCTGGCTGTGTCCCTGCCTGGGAGCTGCAGGCACCGGGACCCTCCAGGGAGAGCTGGGAGAAGCCCAGGCCAAGGCAGGTGCTGTTTGCCATCCAGATTCCCATATGGCAGAGCAGGGAGCCCTTAGGGAGCCCTTCAGCCACAAAAACCCTCAATCCAAGCGGAGGATGAACGTGTTTGCTGGAATTAGGAGCGAGTGAAGAGACAGACGTGTCGTTGGCAGGAGGGGAAAAGGGGGATTGGGAAGAAATGGGAGCAAGTGGAGAGAAGTCTGAGGCTTGTGTTCCTTCCCCTGACACAGTTTTTTGGGGGAGGAAGCCAGCAGGGATTGAGGTGGATCCTCGGGGGGATGGGATGGGGAAGGTCCCTCCTCAGCACCCCCAGCCAGGAGCAGGGCAGGAGGGGGGATGAACACTCAGCCTCACACAAAGACCTCGTTTCAGCCAAAACAGCCCAGCAATTTATGTCCCCCACTGTCCAAAGGAAAGAATGGACCCCTCTGTTTTTGCCCCCTGGCTGGTATTTTAATGGCAGATCATCAGGAAATGGGCAAAAGGTGGAATCTGCCTTTTTTTTTTCCCTTCCCCTCCAAAGGATTGCGGAAGGAACTTTGGAATTTGGGTTTCACAACAGGCTTGAGGGCACCAGCCACTGATCCCAGAGACCTCCAGGACCCCAGGGGTCAGACACAGACACTTCTCCCAACCCATTACAGCTCTTTCTTCTCCCTTCTTTCCCCCTACAGGGACTCCAGAAACACTGAAACCAGACTCAACCCAAGTGCAGGTGGGTGGTGCAGTTCCTGCTGAAGTCAATAAAAACAGTTCTCATCCCCCCTCATCCCAATTTTCTGCTGTACCAGCACCAAGTCCAAGGGCTGGCATGGAGCTGCCTTGCTGCTGCTGCCCAGATTATCATTTTGAAGGGTTTAAAGTTGGCACAGAGAAGATTTAACCCGAGCAGGCCATTTTTTTTACAGCTCCACAAGTTCCAGTCGAGGAGGCACAAGGGAGTGAAGGGGGTTCTGGGGTGCTGAGCACCCCTGCAGACCCCAAATCCTTCAGGTTTATGAGCCCAGCACACGGGAATGTCACCGTTTCTCCCGGCAGGGAAGGCAGGCAGTGTTTGGGCTGGTTTCTGGCACAGGCAGCTCCCATCTTCTGGCTGCCACCTCCAGTCAAGCTGCTGTTCACACTTCATCTGCCTCTTGACTGTTAACAAAGCCGTCGGCTGCTGGAATTACTCGGGAATCAGGACGCAGTCTAATCAATACTGCCTTCACCCAGGCAGGGAGCCGCGGGAGGGGGCAGGGAACGGCATCTGCATCCAAAGCATCCCGAGCATCCCGAGCATCCCAGCCCTGCACGAGGGGCTGCGCTGCTTGTGCTCCCCCTGAGCCTCCCCAGCAGCCAGGGCTGCCCCGGCATGGAGCCCAGGGCTTTCCTGCCATCCCTCACCCATTTTCGGAGCACTCTGGGAAGCGGGAATTCAGGGATGGGTGAAGAAAGCAAGAGGAGCTTTGTCGCGGATCAACACCCTCTCCTCCTTCCCTGAAGGATCCTGGAGCATCCCCTGATCCTTCCCTGAAGGATCCTGGAGCATCCCCTGATGCATCAACCCTCTCCTCCTTCCCTGAAGGATCCTGGAGCATCCACCCTCCTTCCCTGAAGGATCCTGGAGCATCCCCTGATGAACCCACCCCCTCCTCCTTCCCTGAAGGACCCCGGGGAGCCCTTTCCTTGTTTTTACCCCCTAAAATGAACCTCCCAATTCCAGCTCCTCTCCAGATGATGTGATGCCACGTGGGGTTTGTGTTGATCTGGACCAGCGATCACAGCGACAGCAAGTGCAGCGCCAAGGAAACTTCCCAGGGCTGCTCCTGATTTACATCCCTGATTCCACTCAATCAGCAGCTCTGCCAGAGCAATCCCAGCCAAAGGCTCCTCGCACCGGTGTGGCAACAATTTGCCCTATAAATTATCCGTGGAGCACCAGGATCCCAAGGTGGCTGTCCTAGATTAAGCCGTGTCCTTGTCAGTCTTGAACTAGAGAGGAAATAAATCCCTTTTTTTCCTTCTAAATTTTCATTTTTTATTTCAGTTTAAATTTTATTTTCATTTTGATTTTATTTTCATTTCTATTTTAATTTTAAATCCTATTTTCCTTTTTTTTTAAAAGTTCTTATTTTCATTTTCACCGTTACTTTTATTATTTCTTAATTTTATTTTTAATTTTAGGGTTTTTTTTTTCCTTCTCAAACAGCAGCAGCACCTCCCAAACCTCCTGAGCATCACGAGTCACCTCACATATTAAAAACCCAGCAGAGAGGGCACTGAAGGCACCTTTGGGTCAGAGATAAATGTGGAGCTGCACAAGGGGAACAACAGTTTGGTGGGTTAGTTATGGGCCCAGGAATAAATGTGTGCTCTGTGTCAGCTCTTTGCAAGGTCCTCCACGTCCTTCCGGCCCCACAGTCTCGTCTCGGGCTGAACAAATCCATCCACGGCCAGAAATTGATTTTCTAAAAATGTGAAATGCACACAGAAAGGAAAAAAAAAAACAAAAACCACCCACCAAAAAAACCCCAAACCCAACATGTATAAAATATGTCGGTTTGGGGGAGGGGGGAGGGAGGGAAACAATTGAGCTCCTTTTCTGCCCCCTAAAAAAATCAATTGGAAAGAGAGCATGGAAAAATACAATGGCTGGGAACTCTAAATAATTAGGTGATTGTGCTAAGTGAACATCTCCTTTAAAAATGGCTCAGCAGAATGTGGCTGAGGCACAATCTAATCAGAATAAAGCAGGAAATGTAGCAGTTTCCAGGTGAGTAAGCTGAAAAGCAGGAATAAAAGGGAAGGGGGGGGGTGGAAATCAGGGCTGGGAATGAGGAGGGAAGGAGAGGAATCAGCTGCAGGAAGGGGGGAAGAGCAGCACGTTGTGCCAGGGTTATTTCAGAGCGAGAGCACCAAGAGGGGACGAGGGGGAAACAGGGAAATTAAATCAAAACCAGTCCTTGGATGAATCCAAAAGGACCAGCTCAGGGGTTTGGGGTTTTCCAGCGTGTTTGGGCCGTGAGGAGCAGCTGGAGCAGAGCCAGGGGTGGGGGTGGGATGTATCACCCATCCCGGTCCACGTGGGTGCAGCTCATCCCAGAGCACGGGATTCCCTTCAGGTCATGGAGCAGCAGGAGCAGGTGGGAATCTGTTCCCTGAACCCGCTTTCCAATCCCATTTCCGTGCAGGTGTCGCTGTGATAAAGGAGGGGGAAGTTCAGCTGGGTTCCAGGGGCACAACTGCTGTGGAATGGGTTGGGCTGGGGAGGAAAACCCCATTTTTCCCCCCCAATTTTGAGCTCCCTGGTGCAGCAGGTGCTGTGTGGGATCCGCTCCAGGAGCCCTGTGAAGGAGGGCAGGGAATGACGGGATTGAGGGGGGGGTTGCAGAGCACAGACCTTCAGCCTCACTCCCCGAGGGAGAGGATTTCCAAAATCAGCTGCAAAAACAGCATGGGAGCCCTGATGGATGCTGTGGGAATGTTCTTATCCTGAAGACAGGCAGCTCCTGGCGGGATGTGTCTGCTTTATCCTGGTTTTTGGGGGATTCCCAGGTGACCAGGACTGAATGGGATCTCTGCCCAGCACCTTTCCCACCAGCTGGATCCCAGCACAGCCCAAATCCTCCCAAACCCTCGAGCTCCTGCCAAAGGCAGACAAAGGCCTTGCCATTACACTGCAAAATCCGTTTGGGAGCTCCCAGGGATTCAGGAATTCATGGAGCAGAAACCCCAGGGAGTCCCAGCTGCCCTGGGTGACCCCCTTTTCCCCTTTGGAGGGAGGCTGGGGGAGGATGCACATCCCACAGGGACCTGCCAGGCTCCCAAACCCCTCCATCATCCCTGCTGGAAGAAGGGGAAAGGCAGGGAAAGGCCTGGGCTTTGCTTTGGGATTCGGTTTTAGCCTTTTCAGGGGAATGTCAAACAGGGTTAGAATGTGAGGTGCTTGGTGGGGCTGCCTGTGAACCCAGTGATGGCAGATTGATTTCACTCCCAAGTTTTTCCATCCCAGTTCCTGCTCCATGGTGAGCACAGCCACGTGGGGAAGGTTTTATGGAGCAGAAAGGCACAGGAGCAGCAAAAAAAAGGGGATTTGGGGTGGATCAAAGCGAGTCCCCTCAAGAGGAGACACCAGCATTGACATGTGAGTGCAGGAGCTGCTCCCAGGGGAATCCTGCTGCCATAAAACCAGGCACCATCACTGTCACCCCACCCTTCCCTCCTTCCAGGCATCTTCCCACACTCCCAACCCACATCCCTGCACTGCTGTGGGAAGGATCCTGGTGGATTAACCCAGGAATCGATGGCACCACAAGGCCTTTCTGTGCCTCTGCTCATTAGGGTTTTTTTTTTTTTATTATAAATGGCCGAGAGGTTTGATCCCAATTCCCCTTTAAACAGGCAAACCATAATATTGATAGTTTGCAACAGATCTGAGATGAATTGAACCCCTCCATCAGGCAGCAGAACCTCTTTGAACGGGGAATATATCGATGCCATAAATTCCCCCAGACAGGATTGCTATGCCAGTGGCATAATATATATATCTCTCCTCCTCAATCTTTTGCACATTAAGTTTTGTCCTGCATTTTGGTGCAAGTATTTATGGACTGGGAGATGTTCCTCCCAGAGGGATCACTCCTAAGGGTGTCTCCTGCTCCTGGTGCTTGGTGGCCGTGGATAACTGGCAGGGATGCTCCTCCCTGGGGTGGGGGACAAGGTGGTGGCCCAGGCTGTGTTTTCTGAGCCTTCTTTGCACTTGTTTTCCCTTCAATATTTCACCTCAAGAACCCCTGGAGCTCCTTTTTCCCCCCACCAAGAGACAGGACACCACCCTGGCTCTGCACAGCCAGGGCAGGAGGCTTTAAAACACCCTTTTCTTTCTCTGCCGTGAATGGGAAAAGCACCAAAGGACTTTAAATAGGTAAACAAAAAGAGGAATTGTCCCGACTCATCATTCCCCTTTCATGTGGCTCTGCCTGGAGGCTCCTGGCTGGGAAAATTAAAGAAATACAATTAAAGTGTGGCTGGTTCCCCGGTGCCTCTGTGAAAACTGAGAGGGAAAAGCACCCAGCCCTCCCGAAACGAGCTTTAAATTAAGCTGCTATTCACATCCCTGTCAGCAAGCAGGAACCGGCCCCATCTGCTGCTGCTCCACAGCCTTGCCTGAAGTGAGCTGGCAAATCTCACCTTCCTTTCCTCATGGGCAGGTGCCAGTGGGCTAAAAATACAGCCAGAAATGACCCTTTTCTTGGCAGCCTCCCGGAAACTGCGGCAGGACGAGCCCTGGGCGGGGAGAAACGCTCCGGTTTTTAACGGGAAAGGTGATTTTTTTTGCCCCTGGAGCCACCTGGATGGTTTTCTGTCCCGTGTCATCTCTCCAGCATGGCCCATATGACTCCTTAAATAACTGTGCTGTTGCTCCTGGGATGTTGTGGGCTCAGCAGAGGGAATGACGGGGCCGAGTGGCCGGAGCTGAGGATGGATCGTGGAATTCCAGAACGGTTTGGGTTGGAAGGGACCTTAAAATCATCTGCCGTGGGCAGGGACACCTCCCACTCCAACCCTGGACACTTCCAGGGATGGGGCAGCCACAGCTCCTCTGGGAAATCCATTCCAGTGCCTCCCCAGCCTCCCAGTTCCTCATTGTATGGGCAGGAGGGGGAAGGAGGAATTATTTTGGAGCTGGTGGGATGGAGCTGAGATGACCTGAGCAAGAAGGAGCTTCTCCATCCAGCAGGAATTGCTGCTCTGGCACTTTATGCCTGTTTTTTTTCCCCATGAAAACATCCCCTTTTCCCCAGAAATAAAACTCTCTGCCACACCGACCATCACTGCTGGGATCACCCAAAGCAGTGGAGGGGTTTGACCTCCTGATTTCGGGCCCCAGCCCAACCAGGTCACTTTGCATCCATGAACTGGGGTAAAATCAGGTAAACTGGGGAGCCACCAGCCCTGGGAGTGCTGGAAAAGGGGAGGAGGGAATGCGGAGGCAGAGCCCTGATTGTGGAGAGGGTTTTACCTCCTTCAAACAACAGCAGTGAGTGGGGAGGGGACTTTTCCCCCTGGATAAACCCCTGGGCTGTTCCCTGGCATGGCAGGGAAGGGGAGCTTTGGAAAGGAGGAGATCCAGGCTGGGGGTTGGGTGTTTAATGCACCACTCATGTGGGATAAGGGGATGAGCCCAAATCCACGCCAGGCTGCCTGAATTTGAGGCATCTCCAAGGGATTCAGGGATGGAGCATCCCCAGCATCCCATGAGCAGGGAAAAAAAGAGACCCCTCTGCCAAGCACTCCAGAGGGTCTGGGGGTCTCCTGGTTTGGCCCCTTTCATTTTTGAAGCTGCTTTCGTGGCTCTGGGTGTAACAGCTGCTCATAAAGCACATCTTAATCAATATGAGAGATTCTGCTCAGAACCCAATGATTCTGATCTGGAGGCTGACAACGTGGTAATTTATATGCAGCACAGCGTAACCAAAGAGCTTGTTATGCAAACACAGACCACTGATTTGACAAATCTCCTGGAAACAGAATTAATGTCTGTATTCGGCGAAAAGATGTAATTTATTTTAATATTTTAAAGAGGGGGAAATTATATATGCAAGTATATGTGTGCGTAAATAGAGCTAAACGGGGATAAACACATATGCACAGGCAAAAGATATGTATTTATCAACATTTTGCCACAGCTCTGTGGCTGGAGATGAACTGCAGGGACCTGGATGGGTGGATGGATGGGTGGATGGGTGGATGGATGGATGGGTGGATGGGTGGATGGATGGATGGGTGGAACTAAGTGGCTGAAGATCATCGTATTTCAAGCGGTGTCAATGGGGATTATGTTGGTTTACCTCCACTTCCAGACACGGCCAAAAGCAGGTATTTAATTAGAGCTGTGCTGATAAATATTAAAGGGGCAGAGAACTGCTGCTGTCCCCCCTTCTCCCAGGGCTGCTGCAGCCTCGGTGCCACCGCAGGAAGGGAGGAGATGCCGGCTGGGAAGTGACCTCTGGTGGCATCTCCCCCTCCCTGTGTTTATTTACGGGGGCTGCAACGATATCAGTGCAATATTATTGTTGTCCTTTTTGGCAAACGGGGCTTTATTTATGGCCACGAGGCAGGAGACACAGTCTGCATAATTGAGGTCCTGATGGAACCAAACATATGGGAGGGATTTCTTAATTTGATTCCGGGCGCGCTCACAGCGCTCGCTCCCCGCTCGCCTTATCTGCCTGTCTGTTTGTCTTTCTCCATATGGACACATCCATTTATCTCCTGCTCTGTTCCTTCTGAGGCTCCTGATTCTCCAGGATCCAGGTTTTTTTTGGGTTTTTTATTTTTTTTTGCTATTTATGGAGCAGGCAGGGAAGCTGGTGAGAGCACAGGGAGAGGAGGGAAAGGGCCGAGTAGGGGAAGAGCCAGGAGGGGCAGCCTGGAAGATGTGGGGATGAGAGAGTTGACACCTCCAGGGGCGGAAAAAAATAAATGGGAAAAGGAGCAGAGGAAAAAAAAAAGGGTCCTGCAAGGTTTAAAATAACCCTCTGACAGTCTGTGTGGGAATGCAGATGCATGTGAGCCCTGTCTGAGAGATGCTGAGCTCACCCAGCAGCCCGGATTGCCACCTCATTTGCATGTCTGTCATTAGTGCAGGTTGATTATCAGTGGATGGCACAGAACCACAGGATCATCCAGGTTGGGAAAAGCCCTCCCAGCCCATGGATCCCCCCTGTGCCCAATGCCCACCTTGTCCCCCAGCCCAGAGCACTGAGTGCC
>JAWWLV010000226.1:0-23308 GCA_035041135.1 Platyrinchus mystaceus | reverse complement strand
TGTCCAAAGCCAGGTTGGACGGGGCTTGGAGCAACCTGGGCTGGTGGAAGGTGTCCCTGCCCATGGCAGGGGGTGGATTGGGATGAGCTTTAAGGTCCTTTCCAACCCAAATCAGTCTGGGATTCCATGATCTCCCATGGGGCTCTGATCTGCCTGGGGGATCCTGGAACCAGCTCACCTGGGAGGAAAATGGCAAATATCCACGTTTTCCTTGGCCGTGTGGACTGGGCTGCACAACTGCCACTGGAGGTGTTTCTGGTATCGATCAGCAAATCTCCAAAGCATCCATTAAGAGCAATTACTGTCATGGGAGTGAAACCTCCCAGTTCCAGGCTTTAACTCGGATAATGCTCCAGAGATTTGGAGGGGGGGTGTTACCGTGAGGTGTCTGTGCAGAACATCCCTCTGTGGGCTCTTTTAACACTCTGGGGATCAATGGAGCCATTTCCTGGTCTCAGGGATCAGAAACTCTTTGTATTTCTGCACAGCGAAGTTCAGAGAGGGAATCGATGCCTTCAGCTCCTCTCTCTTCCCTCCATCCCTCTGTCCATGTGCACAGTTTGAAAAGCTCTGCCTGCTCAGGCAGAATGAACCACTCCTGCAGCTTAGCAGGGGCTGCAGGAGCTTCCTGAAAATCCTTGCCCTTGCAGGTCTCCCTGGCATTTATTCCCTGGAATTGTGGACGTTAAATGAGCAGAATTACTGCAAAGCTCCAGCCAAACTGGATCTCTGCATTAATTCTCAAGTTCTTTAGGGAACTGCTTAAATCTGGGGCAGATAAGGTTGGAGAAGGAATGAAAACCCAGAATCTGGGTGTTGTGCAAGATCTCTCTTAAATGCTGCTATTAAAGCATTACTGCAGGGGTTTAGGAGCAGACTGCCAGTGGGCAGAGAGGGACTTTTTTATTTAAAGAAGGCAACAAAACAGGTTAAGAATTGGAATGGAGCATATTTAATCCGTCCTTTATGTCCTCAGAAAACAGGATGGTTCCTTTTGTTGGCTCTGAGTGAAATCAGTGTGCAGATTGCTGGTGGTTTTGTCTAACGTGTCCAGCAAAACCTGAACTCTTTTCTGCAGCCTGGTTGTACGATCATACAAGTGCTCCTTGTGATGGGGGATAGTGGAGAGATCCATAGGGAGCAGGACATGGTGGTGTTTGCTCAAAGGTTGGACTTGATCTTGGAGCTCTTTTCCAGCCCTAGTGATCTCGGTGACCCCTTGGGGCTGGTCGAGCAGAGCCCGGATCGTTCCATCACTGCTGGGTCGGAGCCTGATGGGGCAGGGGGTGTGTCTGAGTGATGTGTCTGTGCTCACATGGGCTGGGGAGGAGCAGTGAGAGTGCTGAGATCCCCCCTCCTGATGGAGACCTTGGCACCAGTCCCAGGTATCCATGGGTTTCTGCTCCCAGGGTGTTCCTCACGCTGGCTCTGTCAGCTCGGATTTATCTGCTCCCTGTTCCCCCTGGCCCTGCTCTGCCCCAAGTGAGGAGAGTGGGAAACACTCTGAGACAAACACAGAGAAGCCCAGGCTGGCCCTGGGCAGTGGGACATGGTTGTGGTACCTGGAAAGAGCACAAAGCATGTCCTGGTCCCCACCTGGGAGCCCCCTCACCTTGGCTGGATCCCAGGCTGGAGGCAGCTCCACTTGTCTCACATGGCAAAGCCCAGGATCTAGAGACAAGTGCAGGAGGGCAGGCTTAGATGGGGTATTGGGAAGGAATTGCTGGCTGGGAGGGTGGGGAGGCCCTGGCACAGGTTGTCCAGAGAAGCTGTGGCTGCCCCTGGATCCCTGGAAGTGTCCAAGGCCAGCTTGGAACAGCGTGGGCTGGTGGAAGGTGTCCCTGCCCATGGCAGGGGGTACAACAATATAGTCTTTAAGGTCCCCTTCAAGCCAGGCCATTCTATGGAGAACCATTGTTTGCCTGGAAAAAACCTTTGTAAGTTCCTACAAACTTCTCTCCTCTGTTCAGTATTAGCCCAGTATGTGCTGATGTGGCTGTGATTGATCTGTCACAGATAGAAAACCAACCCTCCAGTATTGCAGTGATAATATCAATGATGAGACTTTAACTACACAAATTGCAAAGAAACCTCAACCTTCTGAGCTACTCTAACATATTTTTATATGTTTAAATATGTTCTGTCTCGTTAGTTCTAGAGGGCAAATTTATGAATAAGTTACTCTGTGGTCTATATTGTTTTATTTTGTGAAAACTATTTTTTAGGGGTGAAAACAGGAATCAAGAGCACTTACTAAAGTAGATAGTGACTGGGTTGTAGCAGAGCTCCTTTGGGAAGGGGTATTGTGTCTGCAGCAGTTACACCTGGGTCACTGGGAAGATGATGTTCAAGATTTGTTTTGCTCTTTTTAAATGTCAGGAGTGCCAAGTGCCTTCCTGTGGCTTCACAACACTTGTATTTCCCTGTTTTGGGGATGACTAAGTAATGTCTGACCTGATCTGACACTCTGTGTCCAGCTGAAAGAGAAATTCAGCAGCTTGTCCTTCCTTTTGCCATTGTATCATGTGAAAAGATGGGTCTGAATCGGGCAAAGCTGTGTATTCCCACCCATCCAAATCAGAGGGAGCCTGTACAGAAAATGTGACAGAGCACTTGCATGAAATAAGGCAAAAGGCAAGAATAAACCTCACTGCTCCCACTGCTGTGCAGAGTGCTGTGATCTCCTGGAGCTGCTTTTTATAAGAAAAGTACTAAAACATCTATTTGGAAGGAGATTTCTTCCAAGAATAACTGACCACTTATTCATAGAGCCCTGGGCTGTTCCAGTGCTCCACTCCACCTGGGCTGGGTCACCCTCCTGGGGCCCCACAGAAAATCAACCATCTAAGACTGGCAGGTCAAAAAACCCCCAAACCTCTCCTTGGTTAGGCAGAGATTTAAAGAGGCTTTGTGCTGAACTGCAAAGGAAGGGTTGTTTAATGGGGGGTGGGAGGGAGAGTCTCCACGTTCCTGGGTCACTTCCATGGGTATCTTGCACATGAGGACACTTCTGGGAAATATCCTTCATTTCAAAATGTGCTTTTCCCCTCCTTTTTTCTCATTCAGTTGTCCATGGAAAAAGCACAACTGGGGCTGTTTGGCAGAAGGATTGTCCAGCAGTGGCTGGAATCATTCCTGTGCTGCTGGAGGAGCCACGTCCTCGTGGGTGGTTTGAGCTCTGCTGGGGGGGGGGGTTTGCTCAGCTCTTCCACAACTGTCAATTTTTATTCTTTCCCCTTTTCCAATCTGCTCATGGAGCTTTTGCCTCCCTCCCTGATAACTTCATCTCGATGCCTCCCTGCCTGTGAGAGGAACAGATGGCTCAGCACTGCAGGCACAGCCTCCCTCCTGCAGGGCAGGGAACATCTGCCGCTCCCGGGGCTGGGCCGGCCCTGCAGGGGCAGCACGGGGGGGTCCCGGCACACAGAGGGGCACATTTGCATCCTGGGGAAGGGGCTTGGCTTGTGGCAGGTTGTTCACTCCGTGTGGGAAGCGTGGGCTTTCCCTGCTGTGCTGGCACACTCAGCACCCGGTGCCTGGGAGGAGGATGGAGCCCCTTGATGGGGAAGGGATGTTCCCCAGGGCTGGACTGGAGTCCCACCGGCCCTGGCCTGACTGGGAACACCTCAGTCCTTCCCCTGTGTCTGTGGGCACTACAAAGTGTTTTATGAGACCAAAAAAAACCAGGAAATAGTTCCAGTTTTTATGGGAAGAGTCATACAACAATATTTACTCCACCACGTTTTCGTGTTTTAACAGATTCTTAAAACAAGTTTATCCTGAAAATACCAGAAATACATAATACAGGTAGTGCATGGGTAGATGGCTTAGTATAATAATTTACCTACTGATCAGTCCTTTTTTACTACACACAAATTCAGAAGACCTGAGCACAGAAAAAACAATGTGTTTTCCTGAAAATAAGCACAAATAGAGGTTCTGTCTTCCTTGCAGAATTTATGCAGTCAAGCACTGGCAGGGGCTGCCCAGGGAGGTTTGGAGTGCCCAGCCCTGGAGGTGCCCAAGGAAGGCCTGGGGGACAAGGTGGGCATCGGGCACAGGGGGATCCATGGGCTGGGAGGGCTTTTCCAGCCTCAGGGATCCTGGGATTCCAACTGTATAAAATGATTTAGGAGGACATTTCCCACCTGCTGCACAGGCAGAAGTTTCATACCTTGCCCTGGGTGGTCCTGTCTGTAACTCAGCTCAGCAGGGTGATGGAAACAATTGGACAATTATAGATCCCAGCAAATATCAGCCCCCCAAAAATCAATATTCTGGGAGATATTAATAGAAGAGAGGATTTGCATATCATTAGGGGGCTCTGATGTAGTTAATCTTAACATGCTGCATCTAATTTGGGCAACTAGACTGCAAAAAAGAATAGAAATTATAAGGATCCTGCAGAACTAAAAAAACCCAGCACTAATAATGGGAGGTTTAGAAAGTATACCAGAAAAGGTCAGGAGCATTTTTCCTGGTGAATTTTTGGAGTGTTGGCATATATGGCATGGCCCTGAGGAACCCTGGGGAGTTTTCTTCAGAGTTTTCTAGAGCCTGGGATTGTTTTTGCAGAAAGATTAGGCAGGATGATGTCCTGAGGTGTTCCAGGCCTCTGGCTAGAGTGTAGCTTCTGAATATTGGGAATATGGGATTTGCACCACACAGCAACTGAATAAAACCCAGGATTTCCCTTTCAAAGGTTGGAGTAAAGGTGGAGTTCAGTAGTGAAAGGAGAAAGGAAGGGGGAAATCTTAAATTTCACTGATGTTTTAGTTCTCCAAAAGCAGAGTGGGAGTGTCAAAGTACCAAGGAAAGAATGTTTGCTTCCTTTGTGGGATTTGTGGAAAGCTCTTTGCTCCTGGAACACCCTTTTGAAGTGGAAAGTCTTGAAAGTTATGTTAGTTAAAAGTATTGTAAAAAAAAGAGGAAATACTCAGAACAGGCCTCAAATGGCCTCAGGTTGTGCCAGGGGGAAGGAATTGCTGGCTGGGAGGGTGGGGAGGCCCTGGCACAGGTTGCCCAGAGAAGCTGTGGCTGCCCCTGGATCCCTGGAAGTGTCCAAGGCCAGGTTGGATGGGGCTTGGAGCAACCTGGGACAGTGGAAGGTGTCCCTGCCCATGGCAGGGGTGGCACTGGATGGGCTTTGAGGTCCCTTCCTGCCCAAACCATTCCATGATTCCATTATATTAAATATTAGGACAAATTTCTTCACAAGAAGTGCTGTCCAGTCCTGGCACAGCTGCCCAGGGCACTGGTGGAGTCCCCATCCCTGGAAGTGTTCACAAACACCTGGATGTGGCACTTGGGGACACAGTTCAGTGCTGAACACGGGGGTGGTGGGTTGACAGTTGGACTTGCTGATCTTGGAGGTCTTTTCCAACATCAACAATTCTATAAATTACCAGCTGGGGGAGCATCCAGGCAGAAAGGATCCATGTTACAAGCCCAGATTTCCATGGAATTTACCTTAAACCCTTAGACCAGTTTATAGTTCAGCAGTTATGTGTGCACTTGTTTGCATTTTAGGCTGAATAACTTTTGATGATCTCCTTGGAACTCGATGTAAGGCCTTTGATACTGGCAGGGAGACATCAACTGCTTTCCTCCTTTATCACTTCCACATAGTTTTCCCCACCATGTGTATTTTGACACAACCAACCGATTCCTCAGCAGATTCTGGAGCTCATTAATGTTATCAAAGATTTGTGAGGGGATGGCAGAGATAGTTCAAAGCACACGCAGAAAAATCTGCGTTTCAAAGAATAATTAAGTTGAGCTCTTGCTTGGTTCAGAGTTTATCAGCGAGGTTAGGCTGGATTGTTTTAAATTCTATTTTTAAAAGGCTTTGGAGCTTCATTATCAAAGCACTGATGACCTCGAACAAATTAAACATTGCTCTGGTTCTCCAGGGGCTGCAGGAGCTCTGCTGTAGGTGGGGAGGAATGAGCTGCATAAACTGATCAAATCTGAGCTTTCTGCAGTGGTTTGGAGCAGTGAGTTCCCACTGTGCCCCAGGTGGCACCGGGGTCCTTTCCAGACCTGTGGTTTGAGATGTCCTCAGACTGGAAAGCTCTGGGCAGGTGAAGGTGTGTGGGGCTGCTGATGGACTTGCTCAGGTGTGGTGGGCACAGAGCTCTGCAGGGAAAGGGAGGCAGCCAAGGTGGGAGAGGGTGTCTGGGGCTCCCTGGGGGTGCTGGATGGAGGTGACAGGGGCTGGGGGCTGGCACTGGAGGCCAGGTGTCCCCTGGGCTGCAGCAGCCCATGCAGAGGGTCTGCTCTGGGGCTGGGCAGCCTGATGTGTCCCATGGGAGATGGGCTGTTCCCCCGTGCTGCTGGTGGTGCCCTCAGGTACCAGTGCGGGTGGGCATGGTGGGGACCCGCCTGGGAGGCTGGTGGCAGCAGGGACACTGCTCCAGAGGTGCCAACAGTGCATGGAAATACCAGTAATGCACTAGAAAATAGCAGAGTCAGGGAGTCACTGAGGTTGGAAAGCCCTCCAAGGCCATCAAGTCTAACCATCCCCCAGCACTGCCAAGGCCACCCCTGGCCCCAAGTGCCACATCCACCCGTGAAGGCAGGAAACCAGTTCTGTGATGTATTTTTACAAGGCTGCAGTTCTTCTTGCAGTCAGTTTGTGTTTTGCCACTGCAGGGCAGGTGCTGGGGGAACAGTGGTTGGATTCAGTTCGTGGTTTCCCTGAGTGCAGGCAGAGCAGGACCCTCAGAGCTCCCCTGGGCACCTGCATTGCCCTGTTCTCTAGAACCCCATGGAGCTCTTAATAATGTATTAAGCATTTTAAGCAGTAGCAAGTTACTAAATTAGGAGTTTAGGTAGCAGAGCAGCTTCAGAGAATTAGAATTCACTTGCCAGTTCTGCTGCAAACTCGTGCAGGACGTTGTGTGACTGCTTAATTGGTCTGGAGCTCGTTCTTTGTGGAAGAGCACTGGTGGGAAGAGGGACAGGGCTGGCTCCTCTCTCCAAGCACTGGGAATGTGTGTTGAATGAAAATGCTGCTGCAAGAGGAAAGGCACATCTTTGTCCCTGGTATATGAGCCAGGAGGGACTGGTTTTGTCATGTCCTTGCTCTGGGTTATGGATGAGCAGAAGGCAAAAACTTCCCAGGCTGTAGGAATATTAGTTCAAGCAGATGTAGGGAGATGTTCCTCACCTCCTCTTCTCCACAGTCATCTGTCAAATTAGTCTCTTGGGTGAGTTGTAACCAGATGTGGAAACATTTTCTTTACAATTTATTTCAGTATATTGGCAAGAATGTTTTAATTTATTCTCACTTATCCTTTGCTTCTCATCCTGGTGCAGTGTAGGAGCCACTGAAAATGTAACACTTGACACCCTTTGCCAACTCCAAACCTCAATGCAGGGAGACCTGGAGGTACCTCAGAGCCTTGGGGACTCAGGTTTTGTGGGAAGCTTTGCTCCCAGTGAGGAAGGATGTTCAAAATGCCTGAGTAACTCGTGTAACAGTTTCCATTTGGACATTCAGGAGCCTTTAGTGAATTCCCCATCCCTGGGGATGTCCAAGGAAGGCCTGGCCGTGGCACTCAGTGCTCTGGGCTGGGGGACAAGGTGGGCATTGGGCACAGGGGGGACTCTGTGATCATGGAAATGTTTTCCAACCTTAGTGATTCTGTCTAATTCTATTTAAAATTCAGCCCTCTGGCAGCAGATTATTATATTTCAAGGGGCTGCACTGAAAACTTAGGTATGTGTGGGTAGGAAAACCCATTTGTCTCCTAAAACAACTCACACAGGGAAGTTCAACATGGAAAACTTCAACCAGGATGATATTTTTATGTTCCAAATGTGGCAGATGAGACTTTTGTTCTTTTAAAAGCAAACACAGCTTGAAAAAGTTTCATCTTTAAATCACTGTTCCACAGCCTTGTTCTGCCATCATTTACCTCCCTTAGGCACAGCCAAAACCTGTGTGAAGGCATCAGTTCTGTCTGGAATTGCCCTCAACGTGGGGACTCTGCCTTTTGTTTCCTCCCAGAGCTTTGGATGCTGTGAGTGTCTTACCCACAATAGGGCATTCAGAAAAGCAGCACTAACACACTGTTATACTCAGCTTGTTAATACATTCCAAATTCTGGTCTGTTCTGACTCAGTTCAGTAGCATAAATAGGTAGGAATATGCATTAACCCTTGGCTGGGGTGAGATTCTCCAAGGGAAGATGCAAAGCCAAGAGTCAGGGAGCACCAGACAGAGAAGGGCTCCCTCAGCCAGAGGTTTTTCCAGGACTTACATTCCCTGATGTGCTGATTTTAAGGCAAAATCTGTTGGCTCTGCTGTTCTTTAAGCCCTGTCCTGGCAGGGAAGAGATGGACATGCCTCCAGCTCACTGGAGGATAAAGCAAAACCTGTCTTAGGACTTAAATCCGGTGTCTGTTCAAAGGTTTGAAGGATCAGTGATTCAACTGGGCCCCTCAGTAAATGGTGTTGCTGTTAAGTACCTTGGGAATTGCAGTGGGAATGCACAAAACAGCTGCTTTATCTGGTTGTGATGATTCCCACAGGAAAGCTTCCCTATTGGAAAGTTATAAGAGGGAGTGGATAAAATGTTTTATTTGTCCATATTTCCCTTCTGCTCATGATGACCAGTGGGTGAGCAGAGTCTTCTGCTGCAGAGCTGTCCGTATTTTCCTGTTGAGTGTGGATTGAACAGGAATGTTGTGTCTTTAACCTCCCCTCTGGCAGTGGGAAGCCATTCCCTGTGTCCTGTCCCTCCAGGCCCTTGTCCAGGGTCCCTCTCCAGCTGTCCTGGACCCCTTTGGGCACTGGAAGGTGTTCCTGTCTCCTTTTGCACAGTTTTTTCACCCTCCTGCATGGGGGGTTTCCTCCCAATGAAGCCCAGGATGCCGGACAGGGCACTCAGGAGAAACAGCCCATGTTACCTTGGCTGCTTCTCACACATTCACAGCTGATTTCTCCATGAGAGCTGGGGGGTAGAAGTGAGAAGTGAGTTTTGGTTGCTTTTATCCCTTGTTGGGTGCCTGGGGGTTCACAGTTGCTTCCTGATGCAGTTGCTGTTTTCTGCAATCCCAACAATTGAAGGAGAGGAGGTGATTTTTCCCATCAGTTCGTTGCTGCCTCGTGTCATCCCTGGCCTTGGCAGGGAGGCTGCCCTTGTCAGGAGTCAGTGCAAACACGGTCCAGGGTGCATGTGGAGGCAGCTGATGTGTCAGTAATGAATTAAATTAATTTTCCCCAAATGAGCTGATGGCAGGATTCCCATGGATCAGCCCAGCTCAGGGGGTGGCGGCTCCGGCAGCGGCAGTCGGAGCTCATTCCATCAGCTGCTCCTCTGGGAGCTGTCACCAGCTGCAGTCCTGATTTCCTCTGACTCCTTTTCGTCCAAAAAAGACAATGAGATGAACGTGGGACGTGTTTGATTCCCAGGAGTGGTCCCAGCCCTGCTCCCAGGGGCCAGGGCAGTGTGAGCGATGCTCCCTCTCCTGCAGACCTGGGTTTAAGCTGCACTTGCAGTGGCAGCAAGAAATGGCCCATCAGCATTCCAGAGAGACTTAGCAGAGACATTGGCTAAAGGGAGAGCTGTAATTAATTTTTTAAGGACTCCTAAAATACAATTTTGTCTTCGTGCATCACTTCAGTCCGTGCCTTTGAACTCCCTCCTGTTATCACAAGGACAAGCAAGACCCAAATCTCTGCTCACACATCTCCAGGGAGCAGCAGCATCAGGATAAATCCAGGAAATTCAGCTTTATTTAGGTCACTGGCTGGTGAAGAAGGCTTTCAAATGAGTATTACAAGCCTTAAGGTTTTCCTTTCCCCTGGCTAAGGAAGTGGGAGGCCCTGAACAGACTCACCGATGCTCTGCACGGATGCAAAGGGAACACCAAGGGCCCCTGGGAGCTCCTGTCCTGGCACAGCCCACCTGGGCCTTAGAGCAGGACTGAGGATGCCTTGGAAAGAGTTGTCTCTTCTAAAGGAAGTCAAAATAAGACCAGGAAACAGAGGAGATGGGTGGTAATGATGAAGGATGTTGGATTTGATATCTCAAGAATAAAATAAAAGTAATCCCCTCAGCCAAGAGAGAGTTTGGTTATAAATACTTGGAGTTTCTCCCAATTTGTGCTGGTGCTTTACCTGTGCCAGTGCAGGGGGGTCCAAACATGGGATATCTGTGGGCAATTGTAGAGATCAGAAAGTTCTAGAAAGAGAACATTTCTTCTTCTGCTTTGCTTTATTTCAGTGAGTACTTTGAGGTTGGTGATGTCACAGCTCTGCCAGCAGGAGCAGGCTGGGGGCTGGGGGAGGTTATCCATGAAAAACAGGACACAAACTTCTTGGGAGGTGCAAAGGGAATTTCTAATGTTATATTTTAAAAACTTTTCAATGTTGTATCTTCACTCAGACCATTCTGTGCCAAATGGTCTGTTTAATTTAATTTTACTATAATAATTCTTTATTAAATAACACTGGTTGTATAAGTCAAAACAACACTGAAATGGAAACAGTTTCTGATGTTTTGATAACACCCAATTTTCCCCCAAATTATTTGTCTAGCAGGAAACTCCTGAAAGGCAGCTTTCCTTTGTGATCTATATTCTATCCCTCATTCCTTGCTTTGTGCAGGATTTCCCTTGAAATTGAAATTTCAAACCACAGTTTGGCTTTGCTAAAAATACCCTTGTTCAAACCTTTGGATTTCATTTAAATATGTTATATCTCAGCTGTCTCTGGGTGCAGGGATTCTTCCTAAAACATCAAATATTTGGGGAAAGTGGAAGCTCTGTAGGGGTTGCTCCTGCAGTTCCACTCTTCTCCATGGATTGGGATGAAGGAATGGGATGGGGCACGAGCCCGAGGGGATTGCAGTTGGCACGAGGAGTTCAGCCACAGGCAGGGACTAAACCAGGCAGGAAAACTTAAGGATGAAAGGTTGAACCAGCTGGTCTAGTGGAAGGTGTCCCTGCCCATGGCAGGGGGTGGAATGAGCTGGGCTTTAAGGTCCCTTCCAACACAAACCAGTCTGGAATTCTATGGAATATTTATTGAACACATTGCCTCTCATGCAGCTTTGCTGTCTGTGAGTGAGGTGTGTGGATGGGACCATCCAAACAGGAGCATATCCTGCAGTGCTGAGGTCCCAAATCACTGTGAGCTCCTCTGGATGCTGTAACCACAGAGAAAGTTCTTCATGCTTAGGATTAGATTTGAATTCCTCTAATTTCTGGTCTCTGGAAAGGCTGGAGAACGTTTCCAAGTGGATGCCGTGGGTTTGGTTCTGGCTGCTCATGGGCTGTCTGGGCTGGAGGAAACAGCTGTGATTCACTTGCAGATGATGAAAATGTAACTCAGCCTGAGGCCAGGTCAGAGGGACAGGTGGATGTGGATCATGGGCATGGATCAGACCATGAGATGAGCTTATTGGGAAAACATGGGTGTTCGAACACAGCCCAAGGGAGAAATGCCTCTTGAGCAGATAAATATCTGATATTTATGTGAGGGATGGAGGTCTGGAAACCTGCAGAGCTCAGAAGGTGCTTCCACATGAGCTCTCAAAATGGTGAGGAAAGAAATAGGACAGGTGATGGATGTGGGGCAGAATAGGGCTTGGAGATGGAACATCCCAGAAGTGCTGATCCTCAAAGTGGACACTGAGGAGAATCTTTGCCTGTTGGCAGCTCCAAGCATCTCTTTTTTCCTTGGAGATTCAGTCAATGAGGTGCTATCAAAGATGCTCCTCACTGGGCTGGGTTCAAACCCATCTGAGAGGTCTCCAACCACTTTTTTGTGGTCCTCAGAACAGGAATAAAGCTGCTCATTTAAATGAGGAATGGGAGGGCTGCAAATGCTTTGGTTGACCATTCTACCATGTCATGCAGCTGAAATGCACTGAAAAGATAAAAAAGGTGATTGAACCGTATTGTGAATATATCATGAATAAACTGCCACAAATTCTTTGCTATTTACCCACATGGCCCTATTAAATGATTATTATTGCAAGCACATTTCCTCTTTGTCAGATGGAGGAATACACAGCATTAAAAAGTTAACTCTAATTTCCCAAGTAATACTGTCATTAAATTTCTGTAAATTAAAACGGGACTCCCTCAGGATTTTAAAGAGATTGTGTGTCAGAGTGAAGCCCTGCAGTGAATACATCCTGCATCTGCTTAGCCAACGGCACCAGGCCCTTAAAATTGAAATACACTGCCAGAATTCTCCGTGGTTTCCATGTCTTTGGGATATTTTATACTTTGCACGTAGTGAGAAATCATTGGACAATGGCTGAGGTTGGATAGAATTTTTGTGGAAGCATCTAGAGAAGAAACCTGGTTGATACCCAAGGGCAGCAGGTGGTGTTTGTGCCCCGGTGTTTCTGGCTGTGGGATGTGTCCAGGAGGTGGGTGATGCTCTCTGGTGCTGATGGGGTTGGGAAGAGGTTTGGACCCCTTTCCCAGCCCCACCCATGGCTGTGGGAAGGGTCTCAGTGTTTTGGCAGCGTGAGCCGCCCCATGCACCCCGTGGGGGCTCTGTGTGAGCAGTGTCTGCTCTGAGCCCCAGGAGGGGCAGTGGGGGCACCCAGGAGACAGAGGGGCTTTGGCAGTGCATGTGGAGCTACTGGTGTTTTCTGTTGCTGCATCCATCCTGCCCCTGTAGCCATGTGAGGACGGCACCATCCAGCAGAGCTGAAGTCCCTGTGCTCCCCTGGAACCTCCACCTAAATCTTCTGGTGTGTCACCCAGAGAAGCTGTGGCTGCCTCTGGATCCCTGCAAGTGTCCCAGACCAGGTTGGACGGGGCTTGGAGCATCCTGGGCTAGTGGAAGGTGTCCCTGCCCATGGCAGGGGGTGGCACTGGATGGGCTTTGAGGTCCCTTCCAACCCAGTCTGTGACTCTGTTGCAGTTCCTTAATCCCCCCCAGCCCTCCCATGGGAACAGGACTACAAGTGGATGATGCTTTGGGTTGCACTGGACTCCAAGCCAGGAGCCAACACATTTCCAGGAGCAAGTGTGGGGATCAAACTGGCTCTGCTGGGGCTGCTGAGGGGCTGTTTTGGAGAGGAGTCCTTGTGTCTGTTCACCCTGAGGAGAACGGGAAGATTTGGAGTGGAGATGGCTCAGGGGATGCAGGTTTTGCTGCTGTGGCTGTTTGTTAATTTTCAGGTGAAAGAGGGTGGTGATGGTGACTTTTCTCACAGCTTCTGCATGTTTTAAAATACAGTGGGGTGAGACAGAACTTCCTAAAGGTTTCCCATAACCTCTTGGGAACACAATGTCCTGTTGGGAACTCCCCCAGAAATCCTCCAATTCTCCATTTCTGTGGAAAGTGATCCCATGTCTGGGAACAAGCAAAGAGCAGAACAGGGAGAACTCAAGTATCTTTATCTTTGCTGAGCACATTTTCTGTGCTGGGATGGAAGTGCATTGTCTGACTCAGCGGGAAGCAGCACATCCATTAGAAGAAAAGGCAAATCCACTTGTGTTTCACTCATGTCACTGCACCACTGATGTGAAAGGCCCAAGTTACACAGGAAAGCTCAGCTGGGCTGGGGGAAAATATTCCACTTTATGATTCCCCAAAAATTTGGCAAGGAATGAAGTACACACTGCCTTTCATCAGCTAAGGGTCTAAATATTTGAGTCACAACCCCCACGACCCCCGTGCAGCTGCCAAGGCTTGCTCTGACTGAGGGGGGTTTGGTCAGGCTGGGGAGGGGCAGAGCCACCAACAGCATGTGGAGATGAAATGTTCTAGTTAGCAGTTCCATCTCCTGCTGCTCTGCCCTCAAACTCCTCCCCATGTGAGCACTGGGAAGCAGTGCCAGACCCAGGCACTGACTTTATGCAGGGGGAGATGTCTGTCCTGTAGCTCTGGCAGTAGCTGGGACCTGGGGGCTTGGAAAGCTGTGGAACTTTTCCATTTGTCTGTCCTTGATGGGGAGGATGGTCCTTCCCTCCCCCTTCAGTCTGTGTTATCTGTTGTCCTTGTGGCCCAGGAGAACAGGACAGTGGGGTCAGGTTGTTGTGCCCTTGTTTCCCAGTGTGGGAGTGTGTTCCCAAATGGGACACAGCTCTTGGGAATCACCTGTGGATCAGCCTGGGGGAGCTCTTCTCAAGTCTGAAACATCTGGAGGCATCTGGAGAGGGGTGGGGTTTGGGAGGCTGAACTTGGGCCTCACCCCCCTTACAGACAAGAATCCCTTCCTAACATCTGACCTAAATTCCCAAGGGCTGCAGGGCCAGGCCCAGGGGGATGCAGTGTGCAGTGTGTGGGGTTCTGGGGAATGCAGGAGGTCCTCCAGGAGCAGGAGGACCTGGGGAGGTTCCCCCCACCATCCTCCTCACCCCTTTGGTGGGCAGAAACCTGACTGTGCTGGTGTGGGCTCTGAACCACGAGAGGAGAATCGTTCCCCAGCCCGGGGGAGCAGTGCTGACAGGCTGAAGCTGAGCTGGGTTCCCAGTTCAGCTCCCAGCCAGAGGTACTGCAAATGAATAATGAATCAGTTCCTCAGAAAGCTGCATGTGCAGTCACAGAGCTCTGAGATCCCCCAGATCTGTACCCTGAGCCTCCTCCTCCCGCAGTGTCTGCAGCTAATTGGAGAGGGGGTCAGGCAGGGCTGAGTTAGGAGGGTAATTTTGAAATATACAACTCTGTAATTGCTTTACTCTTGTGGTTTGAGACGTTATTATCAGAATTCAACAATGGAATTACAGCCTTATTAATTTCAACACATTGTGGGGGAGGAGATGAGATGATTGCCTTTCTTTGGGGGTGATGATGGGAGAACTCCTGGTGCAGCTCTCGGTCGCTCTCCAAGTGGGATCCTGCACTGTCTCCTCTACAGCTCCAGAGATGTTTCTATTCCTGGCTCCAGTCCCTGTCTCCAAAGTAGGGAACAACAGTGGAATGGATTTCAATGATAGTGAGTTTAAGTGATATTTCTATAACATCCTGTGAAGCTGCTCCTGTTTCTGGAGGGGTTTAGAAACATGACATCAGCAGCAATGCATCATCTGTTCTCTCCAGCTAAACAACTACACAGGGGGGTCTCTGGTCACCTCCATGGACTGAAGCTCTGGTTCTGCCTGGGGCACAGGGATTTCCTCCTGCAATTTCTCATGAAGCAAGGTCGAATTTTGGCTGGAAAATGAGCCTTTTTCGACCTGAAACCCAAAGCTGAGAAGCTGGGTTTGGGAAGAAGATGTAGGGAAGCAAAGCATCTTTGCTCTTACATCTCTCATTAGCTGTATTGGGGCTGATTCCCCAAGTCTCCCCCAGCTTCAAAGCTGACTGAATCCATCATCTGAGGTCTCAGACCAGCCATGTCCCAGAGCTCCATCCCAGGAAAGATGGGCTGCATGGACCTCCCTCCTCACTGGGCCTCTCTGGGTGTGCAAATACCTCCTGAAGGGCTTCTGCAAATTACTGCTCTGATAATTGAATTGATTAGGATGCCACTGATTAGTCTCCTGCTAATGAAGTGCTGGCTGAGGCTGCAGCAGCTTCTGATATTCAGAACCTTTCTCAAGCCCAGGCAGCTCCTTTGTCAACAGACAGCTCTTACCTGCTGCCCAAAACACCTTGGCTGGGTGAGGTGATGTCAAACTACCTTGAAGGCGTCCCAGGACCAGCCACCTCAGTGGAGAAAACAAAAAATATTCCCTGTGGAACATCACATTTGGAAATTGAAGTGCTGAGTTTCCCACCTGCAGCTCCCAGCCCGCTCCAAGACTCTCCAGAACCAACTTGGACAACTGGTTGACTCGGTGATCTCAGAGGTCTTTTCCAACCTAGTTGATTCTGTGACTCTGATTCTGCTTTGTCACAGCTCTTGGCTTGTGTGTTTGCATTTATTGCATGGAATTAATGTGCAGAGTGGGGGTCCTGAGACCCTTTTTGCATGTTTTAGTGCTGAATGGATTGATCTACAATTAAACATGGTCACACCCATGCTGGGTATGAGAAATGAGCTGCCCTGGCAGAGCTGACAGTGGAATTAGGAATCAGCTTCTGGAAGACAACAGTGAGCAATGGTTTCATTTTTTTTTCTCGTAGAAGAAGTTAAAAATGGAAAAATGGAAGCTGCTGTAGGTTTTTCCCAATTATGAATGTTCAAGTTGTTTACGAGGCAAGATGACAACAAACTTCCTTTCCATTTAATGAGCTGCAGAGAACTGGAATTGGTGTGTGAGTCAGTCTGTAGAGCCCTGAAAACAGGGGTGCTGCACCTGCACTTTAATGGGCTCCAGAATGGTGGGGTTAAAATGTCTTTCCTTGCATTTTTTCATTTTCCTTCTCCTTGCATTTAATTTTCCTGGCATTCCCACAGAATCTGAAACAGTGTTTAAAGCATTTGGGTTTGGCATGGGGGGCTGGATGTGGGGCTGGATGTGAAGTAAAGATGTAGTTAAGCAGTTAGGTGGACTTAGTCCTAAGAATGGGCTCTTACACAGGTTTTACTCCATGTTTTTAGACAATGTGAAGGGTTAAAAGTCTGCCTGATTCAAACTTCATAACATCTGTAAAATGTGGCAGCAACAGAATGGAGAAGTTCTTAAGCTTTTTGTCTTCAAAGAACTAACTTTGAAGAATGTTTTGCACAGGGATCACCAGAAGTGTGACACTTTCTAAATAACAACTTCTTCACATTTGTGTTTCATTTCCCAGCTCTGATTTAGGCTACTGAGCAGTAAAAGGACGAGTCAGTGACTCCCTCTGCCCAGTGGATGCTCACACCACCCCTGCCAGCCTTGCCACTGCTCCCACCAGTGTGGGAGAGCCTCAGCCACCGTGGGCTGCCCTGGGGGGGAGCAGAGGAGCTTTCCCCTGCCCTGGGGGGAGCAGAGGAGCTTTCCCCTGCCCTGGGGGGAGCAGAGGAGCTTTCCCCGTGGATCCCCCCAGCCAGTGCCGGAGGATCAGCCCTGGCGAGCCGGGGATGAGAGATGACTTCGCAAAAAGCTCCGCAAAGGGACTAATTAAGGTGAGCAATTTTCCTTTGTTTCCATTGCTCACAGCAGCCTAATTGGAAGGCAGAGGCATTTTCACTTGGAGAAGGATTAATCTGAACTGATAAATGCCCCTTCCCCTGCTGCAGGGACGTTACTCAGCGAGGACACGGCTCGGGCTGAGCCCAGCACGGCCCTTGCAGGTGAGGCTGAGCCCCCACAGCCACGTGGCTCTGATTGATGAGAGATACTGGACTGAGCAGGGGCTGAGAAGCTCCTTAGCTCAGAGTTTCACT
Source organism: Platyrinchus mystaceus (assembly GCA_035041135.1). NCBI lineage: Eukaryota > Metazoa > Chordata > Aves > Passeriformes > Tyrannidae > Platyrinchus > Platyrinchus mystaceus. The sequence continues at coordinate 6,074 of JAWWLV010000226.1, read as the reverse complement.
CCACTAATCCTCAGTACAATTCTCCAGAGCTGTCCAGAAAAGCAGTGTCCTTCCATAGGGAAAACTGAGCAGTATCATGGAATGGTTTGGAGTGGAAGGACCTCAAAGCCCATCCAGTGCCACCCCTGCCCTGGGCAGGGACACCTTCCACTAGCCCAGGTTGCTCCAACCTGGCCTTGGACACTTCCAGGGATCCAGGGGCAGCCACAGCTTCTCTGCCCAACCTGTGCCAGGGCCTCCCCACCCTCCCAGCCAGCAATTCCTTCCCAATATCCCATCTCTCCCTGCCCTCTGCCTGGGAAGCCATTCCCTGTGTCCTGTCCTTCCAGACTCCTTGTAAACAGTCTCCATCTTTCCTGTAGAGTCCCTTCAGGTACTGGAAGGCCACAGTGGGTCACCCTGGACCCTTCCCTTCTCCAGGCTGAAGGTTCTGGTGGTGCTGGAGGATGCACAAGAGACACAGAGACACTCCAGCTCTGAGTGTCCTTCCAGTGCCCTCCTGGCAATGGGTGAAGCAAGTGCTGGTCCTGCTCATGAACAAAGGATCCATCTCCTCTGCCCTGTCCCCAGGTGCCATTCAAGTGCTGTCCCCTCTGCTGCTCCCCAGGATGTGACACAGCTGCACATCTGGAACAAAAGGTGAGTAGCACAGTGTTTCCAGGCCTGTTTTCTTCTGACCTGCAAGATAAAACCCTCAGACATTTTACTGTTTCACCATCATCATTCCTCTGTTTTATGAGAAATTTTTATTTGATTTTTTCTTTTAATATTCTTTTATGCAGAGAGGGAAAAACCTTTTATTATTATTTTACTGCTTGAGATTAGGATTAGTCTTTAAGAAATTGGTGCTCACTTTATGACCTGTGTCTGATTTATCTGCCTTGTTTCAGAAGAGCACTTGGACTCCTCAAAGCTCAGGGATGTGTAGCTAGAGTCTTTACCTGGAATCACAGAATCTGTGTCCCTTATATAAAGGATCTTATATTTTTTTAATATGTATATATGTTTATATACATATATACATAAACCCCATCTCTATAAGCATCTCTTGAGGAGATGCTCAGGTCAATAAGCTGAACTGACCTGACACAACCAGCTCCACCAAAGCTGAGTGATCCCACCCATTCCGAGCACTCTGCCTTCTCCCCCACCCAGCTGCAGGTGATGCATGGACTTCCCTTTCCACTCAGGCTGGATATGGGCACACAAACCCATTAAAAATATCATTATTTCCAGCAGTGTGTGAGGCATTCAGGCTGTGCCCCCAGGCCTGTGGGAAGCAACGAGCAAGGTCAAAATTAACGTGCTGGAACTCCCAATGATGGAGCGAGGAAGGGAGCAGACCTGTGCCCAAGGAGCAGCCAGCTATGTCCACGCTGCAAGAACTGCAAGTGCTGTACATTTCTCCTCACAACAAATTCCTCAGATGCTTAAAATTCCCAGGCTTCCAGGTGCTGCACCATTTCTCAGTAATGGCAAAGAATTTCAAGCAGCTTTTGCACAGAGTGATCAGGTTTGCAGGGAACTGCCTTGGGTAGTGCTTTAAAAAATGACAGAAAAATCAATTGAAGAGCAAGAGAGGTAGGGGATGGAATTCCTTCTTTCCCACTTACACCAATTTGTGGAATCACTAAAAGTGACTGAACTGCAGGTTTCTCGAGCTCAGACAGAAGCAGAGCACAAAGATATTCTCAGCTCTCTGAAAGGTTCCCAGGGTAAACCCAAATCAATGTTGCTTTTATATGCAAATCCTGATTATGGCTTTAAAAAGAGCTGCTGCAGGAGGTACATCTGTGATCCGGGGGGATTTCCCCCCAGCTTCACCATTTGAGTGGAATTTGTCGGTGTGTGAGGGTTCCTGAGGTGGAATGTGCTTGGATGGGTGTGATGGTGCTGATTCCATCCATCACCCGAGTCCCTGGACTTTTGCTGGATCAGGTGCCAAGGTTGAAACTCAATGGGACCATTCCATGGTCTAAAATATGGGATTGTTCAGTTAGTTTTTTCTTCAAGTCTAAGTATGTCCATAACCTCTGGGTGGTCACTGTGGTCCCAGCGCTGCTGGAGCAGCTGCAATGAGCTGGCACCAAAAAATAGACTAAAAATAGGGGTATTTGTGGGTGGAGATGAAGATGCCATTCCTCTTGCACTAATCCAGACACTAACAGATGTGGAAACAAAGGAAATACTTCAGATTTCAGAGGACAGCCTGCACACTGTGGTGCTCCTGACACAGCAGGGCTTTAGTTCCATCCTGGTGGGGCCAAACTCTTTCTTTAGTCAGAGAAGCACATTTTAGAACTTGGTTTCTTTTTAATAGAACTATCCTTTACATAATGCATGTGTGGAACCTGAGGAACTCCACGTCCTTGGGCATCAGAAAGGCTGAGTAGATTTGGAAACAGAAAAATCAGAAAAACCAAGCCCCACAGAGATCATAAATCCCAGGATAGTTTGGGCTGGAAGGGTCCTTAAAACTCGTCTCATCCCACCCCCCAGGTTGCTCCAAGCCCCATCCAACCTGTCCTTGAACACCCCCAAGGATGGAGCAGCCACAGCTTCTCTGGGCAACCTGTGCCAGTGTTTTACCACCAGACATGTCTGGTTAATCAGATCTTTCTAATCCTACACAACTTTCCAAGGAAAAGAGGGTTTTTTGTTTTCTTCTTTCTGAATCTAAACATAAATTTTATTTCTTCTTTCTTCTTCTCCCCCTTGGTGAGAAGGCCCTGGAAATGCTGGTCTCCTGCAGGTTTCCATATAACCATCATCCCCAATTTCAGACCAAGCTGGCTGAAGGCATGTGCTTGACAGAAAGGTGCAGCTGTAATTTCTCAGGCCTGGCTGGGGATGCCAAATAAATCTATATCTTCTTGACAATTATATCTTCACAAAAGCTTTGGAAAGAACAGCCAAGAAAGCCTGTCAATAAGTTCACTTTCTATTAGAGGAAAGTCCTTTGGAAAGCCCACGGGTGCAGCGTTTCCTGATGGATCTCTGGAGGTGCCGCTGTGGGAGGCCAGTTAGAAACAGCTTTTTATTGACAAACGTGGGTTTGGGAGGAAATTCTTCCTAACAAAGCCTTGGCTCGAGTCATTTCACGGCACATCCATGGAAGCAGGTATGAAGTGAACGTAATTTTTCCTTGAGTCAAGTAAATTGGCTGAAATGCTTGTGCTGATGGCACAGTAACACTCCCCCAATGGATAATGAGCCAGTGACTGGGAGAGGGAACAGGGCTTAGGAACAGCTCCTGGGAGTGATGCTACAAGGCAAGAGGGAAGTTATTTCCAAAGTCAAATCTGAGATTAATTAGTGGGATCTGGTTCCACAGCAGAGCTGAGGGTCCAATTTTCCTGCTGTGCCATGTCCGTGGCTCCCCCCCAGCCGGGCTGTCGGGAAGGACAAATGGAGCTTAATTCACTTTGCTATTTAGGACGTCTATATATAAACCCAGGAATATGGGTTGTGACCCTTGGGGGGACCTTGGGCCGCTCCCCCTCCCCTTGCCCTACTTCTGGTAATTATGTTTTCTGAGTAGGTGCTTATTCATGGAACTCCTCTAAGAGAGAATGTCTGTAAATTCTGGAAAATGTGTTTTCTTAAAGCATTTTTCAGCCTGAGCAGGCAGCTATTACCTGCCAGAAGCATAAAAGTGCAGTTCCAGTGTGTCAAATGCTTTCAGATTTCCATGCTTTGATCAGGACCCTGTTTGGGATGCAGTTTTCTCATCGTCCTCTTGGGATCTTCCTACGTGGCATTTTTTGATTATTCTCAGCCCCAGTGAAGTTCTTCATGATCTTAAAGCAACTTAGCAGGGATTGAGCTGCAGTAACAGGGAGGGAGTTCACCTGTGCAGAGGCACTTAGAGAAATCCCAGCCCTCCAGGGCTGCAGAAAACAGACCCGAGGAGGAGCAGAATGAGTTCAGAGCCGGCAGGAAGGCTGGCAGAGCTGGCAGGGGCAGCAGCACCGTCAGACAGCCCGAGGGGAGGGTTATAGTGAGCAGCAACCACAGCACCAGAGAACTCTGGGCAAGAGCTGAGCTGTCCGGGTGAGGCAGCACGAGCGGGGCTGGGGAGGAGCAGCCTGGGAATGACAGAGGCAGAGAGTGGAGCAGGGAAAGGCTGGTTTTTTGAGCAGGAAGCAACAGAGCTCCTGGTGGAATGGGAATCACCAAATCTCAGACTGATTTGGGTTGGGAGGGATCTTAAAGCCCATTTCATCCCACCCCCTGCCATGGGCAGGGACACCTTCCACTAGCCCAGGTTGCTCCAAGCCCCGTCCAACCTGGCCTTGGACACTTGCAGGGATCCAGGGGCAGCCACAGCTTCTCTGGGCAACCTGTGCCAGGACCTCCCCACCCTCCCAGCCAGCAATTCCTTTCCAATATCCCACCCAAATCTCCCCTTTTCCAGTGGGAAGCCATTCCCTATGTCCTGTCCCTCCATCCCTTGTCCAAGTCCCTCTCCAACTCTCTTGTAATCCCCCTCCCTAAACTCCCCCACCTGTGCCAGAGCTGTTGATCCCTCAGAGCAGGTGGGACTTTCCACAGAGCCTTCACATCCCACTGATGCCTGAGGGGATGTTCAGGATGCCTGAGGGCTCGTCTGCTGTTGGAAAGGGGAAGGAGAAGGGACCACCCTACACTGCAGACAAGGTGAGCTTTCCCTGGGTACTTTATTGCCTCTTACTGTGCCTTTGCTCCCAGAGAATGTGCAGCGAGGTCTGACACGGCCCCTCTGGGACAGGAACTCTGTCAGGCTGTTCTGGTTTTCAGATGCATTTCTGAAACATTTCTGCTTTGGGGAGCTCTCCCTGTTCCATGTTTGTAGCCCCTGTCTGGGCTATTTTGGGAAGTTGGCTGTGTGAGAGACCTGTGTACCTGGCAGCTGTCAGATCTTGGCAAAATGAGCGTGGGATGCAGTTATCCCTGTGTTGAGGATGGAGAAGATGCCTACACAGGACATCCTCCTGCCTACCTGCCATCTCACCTGCTGCTCAGAGCTGGGACAAGCTGCAGAGGACACAGAGTCTGGTCCCTGGATGGGGGGATGCCCTGACCTTCACCACAGCACCGAGCAACCCAAGGCTGTTAAAAGTCCTTTGGATGCAGCTTCAGGCAGGAACAGCAGGTAAATGGTTTGGATGGCTGAGACCTGCTTTTAAACGTGACGTTGTGGTATTCCAGAATCCCTGAGGCTGGAAAAGCCCTCCCAGCCCATGGATCCCCCTGTGCCCGATGCCCACCTTGTCCCCCAGCCCAGAGCACTGAGTGCCACTCCAGGCCTTCCTTGGGCACCTCCAGGGCTGGGCACTCCAAACCTCCCTGGGCAGCCCCTGCCAGTGCCTGAGCACCCTTTCCAGGGAGAAACTGCAGAGCCAGAAGGTCCCCCCTGAGCCTCCTTTTCTCCAGGTTGAAGTTGCTAATCAGTTTGTAAAGACCTGTAAAACCGCAGTCTGAACTTCCCTGTGTTACCTGGAAAAGTAACAAGGGCAAATTTGTTGGGGAGGGAGAACTGAGCCCAGTTCCCAGTCCCAGAGTAGGGCCCCGTTGAGGGTGGGGGGCACCCAGAGAGGGCTGTGCTGGCCCCACCCAAGAAACTGCAACCTCTGAGCTCGGGCATCTCCTCAAGGATAATCATTTAATTAAGTCTTCAAATGATAGAGAATCTGCTCCACATTAGGTTAGAGGCTTCACTGCTTAATTAACTTTAGCCTTACTCTAGATTTGTTTAGTTTCACCTTCCAGCCTTTGGTTCTTATTATTACTTTTTTAGCTAAATTAAAGAGCTGCCGAATCACCTCCCTGGGATGGCACTAAAGAACTCAGAGGAAGTGGCTGTTCCTCTTCCCTTGGATAAATTAAAGAGGTCAAGTGCCCATAACCCAGTTTTCTGTATAAAACTGGCTTAAAGGAGGGACCTCCAGAGGAGGCCACGGAACTGCTCCTGCTCTGGAGCCAGGCTGGGAGAGCTGGGGGGGTTCACCTGGAGAAGATCCAGGGAGACCTGAGAGCCCCTTGCAGGGCCTAAAGGGGCTCCAGGAGAGCTGGAGAGGGACTGGGGACAAGGG
>JAWWLV010000225.1:0-23325 GCA_035041135.1 Platyrinchus mystaceus | reverse complement strand
ACACCTTCCACTAGCCCAGGTTGCTCCAACCTGGCCTTGGGCACTTCCAGGGATGGGGCAGCCACAGCTCCTCTGGGCAACCTGTGCCAGGGCCTCCCCACCCTCACAGAGAAGGATTTATTCACAATATCTGGTCCAAATCTACTCTTTCAGCTTAAAGCCAATCCCCTTGTCCTTGCAAAAAGGCCCTTTCCAGCCTTCCTGGGAACCTTGAGGCACTCAAAGTGGCTCCAAGGTCTCCCCAGAGCCTTTTCTTGTCCACCCCCAGCTCCACACCCTTGACATTTGCCCAGGACCAGAGGCCTATGGGCATCCAAGAGTTCAGGGTTGTTCTTCACACCCTTTAAAATCAACACCCCCACACTGTCCTGCTGCAAACCAAATTCCACTTTTCAGTTTCCAAACCAATTTGCTGAACTGACCCATTAAAAGCCAGTTGGTTGGTCAGTCAACCAGAATGTGACTCAGGGAATCAGAGATTAGATTATTTAACTGGAACTCTCCAAGGTCATCCATCCACTGCAGGGACATCCGTGGGCACCACGGGCGAGGTTGCAGTGGCTGCAGGTTGCTCAGCCCAGATCTTTGTGGCATTTATTCCTGGAAATTCCATTTTTGGTGCAGACCCACGTGAAGACATGACTTGGTTTTGAAATATGTGGAAAAGGGGGTCAGACAGAACTCAGTTCCAAGTGTGCTTAGCAACAGGACATTTCAAACAAAAGAATTTTAAAAATAATTAAACCCATGGCTTTCTAAATGTTGTTGGATATTTAGAATCACCTCCTTTCAAGGGAGTTTTCAGAACATTCTCATCAGTGTCACGAAAATAGAAAAACAAGTCAAATGTTTTCTCCTTGTTATGAAGGAAACACACTCAGATTTCCCATGGAAGATGTAGCTCATCACGAAACAACAAATTATCCTGCTAATTAGCCCAACTGGCAGAAGAATTCCCCTGAAACACAACTTGTCCTCAGAACTAACTCAAGGAAGGCCTTGGAAACCTTTAGTTGTGTGAATCTGACTTCTCCTGACGGGGGATCCCAGTTTTGGGTAGGTCAGTTCTAGGACCAGCTGGGCTTTGGAGCAGCTGCCTCTTCCTTTTCAGCTCCATTTCCTGCAGCTGTAGCTCCAAGACACAAAATCTGTGCCTGGGACAAGCCTAACCCACAGTATTTTGGACAAGAAACGGGTGGATTTGCATTTGTGTGCCTGTGCTGGGTTAATTCCCGGAGCCATTTGGTTGCACAGGCAGAAGATTTACATAGGACATACCTGGTGACAATCCCAAACCCTTCTCTCCCCATCAGCCCCATTTTTGGGTGGCTGCTGTATTTGTTTCAAGCCCCATCTTTTGCACATTATAAGGTGCAGGTCAAAGACTTACCTGGCGTCTGTATCGAGAGAATTAGAATAATTTTGTCTACAGAGCTCTTTGATGTCTCTAAAGCTCCCACTTAAAACCTCCTGTGTGGTTTACAGTGACTGCCCTCTCATCCTTCCTAGGGAAAAGTCTCAGTGCCTGGATGGTTTTCAGTCCCTGTGCCTTCCAAAGGTCGGGATGCAGCCTGGAAACATTGGCAGAGAAGAAGTAAATTAGTTTATATCCGAGGAGCTGAATGGGGAGATGAGGAGAGCTGGATGGATTTGCTTGAAGTCACATATTTAGATTATAAATAATATCCTGGCTGACCTCAGGAGTGCCCAAGTTTTCAATGAATGATTTACAGAGCAAGAACATTAAGCAGCAGCAGCATTTCATGGGGTACATAACACAGCAGATGACTAAGCCATCCAATTCCTACTTGTGCCTTATCAACATCTGGTCACTTGAGTTTTCTCTTTTAGAAAAGAAATAGTAACCAAATCTTTTTCTGGTGTTTGCAGAGATGAGAATTCCCAAGGGCTTTACGATCTTGGAACATCAACCTCGAGGTTTCATTCCTGCCAACGATGTATTTGTGCTGAAGGGGCAGGCTCTGCACTTTAAAAAGCCCCATGAAGCACAGCAAAGACCTGATTATGTATTTTTCATCTCTGCAAAGATTAATGTGTGACCTACTACACCTCCTACCAAAAATGTTCATTTTTGTAGTTATTGAAACCCGCTGGGTGTCTGATCCAATATCCCAATTCTTTGTTCCCAGGAAGGGGTCAGAGCAGTGCAGACCCACAAAGGTGTTTCTTCCTCTCATCCCAGGGCTCTCCCCCCCTCTGGCATCACTTCCTGCATCACCTCAAGCCTCCTTCATCCTCCCACCTCTGCTCAGCAACTCGCTGCACAACTCGAGGAGCTGCTGAAAGGCAAACCGGCCTGGTCTGGGTTTATCTGCATGCAGGAAGTTTTTATCACCTTAGAACCTTCAAAATCAATCTTAATATTTAATAACCTTAAGCTTTTCTCTCTGCAAACAGACCCACTCAAGGCCAGCCCAGCCAACCTGCCAGACCTCAGAGCACGAGTGAAAGGTGAGATCACACACAAACCACAGCAACACGGCGTCGAGGAGCCCCAGGAGAGCCCTCAGCATCCCATTCCTCCCCATCCCTGGAGGCTGGCAGGGTTATGTATCTCTGTTTTCAGCTGGAAGAACTGTTCTTGTTCCAAAGCAAACAGAGGGGAGAGAAGAGCCTGATGTCACTGTCCTTAAACTGGTGCTAAATCAAATTTCTGAACGAGCACAGCTCACAGTCAGGTGATGAAACAGCCTCACATGGGCACCGTCCACAGCCTTTCTGCTCACTTTTCAAATGATCTCGGACCCAGCACATGATTTTGAGCATCCAACTTAAAACCCCTCCCTAGGAGACCTTGCTTTGCAGAGATGCTGAGCCCCAGCCCTCACTGAAAGCACCCCGTTCCCTTCTTTCCAAGAATTTCAATCCCACATCTGAACTGAAGCCTTTACTGTGGTCATGAGTCCCGTCCGTCCATCCTCCCCATCTTCCTCTGGGGTAAAACCACAGGGGGGGTTTTAAGCTCCCTTTAAGGGGGTTTTTGAGCTCCTAAACAATGAGCAGAAAGTTTCCTGGCTGAGGAGTCTGCCTGGCTTTCCTCCTGGCTGAGGAGTCTGTCCCTCCTCCCTGCCTGTCCCACAGAGCAGCATCTGGGATTGCTGAATTCCCACCTGCCTGCTTCCCCTTTGGACACAGGTGGGTGAAAAGAAAAAATGGGGAAGTGTGTGGAACAAAGCCTTTCATCTTGGTGGCAGCAAGATTTTGGATCTAAAGAGTTGGGGCTCTCAGCTGCTTTAAATTGAGGGTTCTGGCTGCCAACTGTCAGTCTGAAGGTACGGATTAGTTTTCACCCAATCCCGGGTTGTTCAGGCCCTGCCTTCCCTGCTCTTTGTTTCCTCTTGGATCAGTTAAGTGGCAGCAGGTGTTTCCCTGCCCTGCTAATCTCCAGTACAGTCAGACAGGCCCAGCAACTGCTCCTGTGTCCCAGCCATGGAAATGGAGCCAGGCCTGGGTGGCTGTGGAAGGCAGGGTGTCAATGGCTCCATCCTGTTCAACACTCGTCCTTTGCCAGGCAGCTTTGGTTCCTGTTGTCTTCTCTCTTCACAGTTCCTCCTCACACAGACCTGTGTTCTTCAGGTGATGATTTCTGAAGTGCAGTGAGGTTCTGGGCTGCTTTGGGAAGCTCTGGGAGCTAATCCACCCGTGGGGTGTGTCAGGGTCCTCAGTGCAAGCCCAGTGAAGTCCATGGCAGTGCTCTTGTTGAACTGGAGCTGAGCAGTCAAGCAGCACCCACAGAACACATAATCTCACAAAAGGAGATTGTGCCTGTTTTAGCAGCTCAAATCTGCAAATTCCACCAGCCCCGAGATTCGGTTTTAGAGCCAGACCACCCCAAAGATCTAATCTAATTTAATCTCCTCCAATCACAACTGCAAACACAAAGCCCTTCAGCTGGGCAGAAACTCTGTCCTTCAAAGCTGTTCAGCCCCGATTCAGGCTGGGTTTCAATGTTTAGTGACTGACAGGAGCTCATTCCTTGTGCTCAGAGCTGCTGGAACGTGAGTTTAGCATAGCTGTGGGTGAGCTGGGTTAGTTAGGCTGGGATCAGACCACAGACTGGCCAAGTTACACACTGAGCCAGTGCTGCAACAGGGCCAGGGCTGTCCTGAACCTGCAAAGGGCTGCATGGACAGACCCACAGCACCATGATCTAAATAAAGGCAAGAGCTGAGATGGGATTTTAGTGGCTTTTCCTACTGCTACAGAATGTTAGACTTGGCAGTGCTGGCTTAATGGTTGGACTTGATCTTAAAGAGCTTTTCCAACCTGAACTATTCTGTATTATGGGTAAAGAAAGGGGAAACTGAGAGACAAGCCAGTTACCCGAGACCAGGAGAGAAAGAGGAATGGTTTACATGTTCTTTGCCTCTCAAGAGTCACCAGCAGCAGCAGCAGAGCTTTTCCTGCTGTCACAGCCCAAAGAACCTCTGACCATTAATTCTCCCCGCCCACGAATTATATTGTTTTATTGGGACAAACAATGATCCCTTCCCCCCAGACCTGCTTGATATGTAATCAAGAACCTCTTGGGCAACAGGATTGCACTGACAACACCTCTGCCCACACAGTTGGAGGGTTTCAATCCTAATAGGATCATGGAACGGTTTGGGTTGGAAGCGGCATTCGAAGGTCAGGGAGTCCACGAACAGGGACACCTTCCACCAGCCCAGGTTGCTCCAGCCTGGCCTTGGACACTTCCAGGGATGGGGCAGCCACAGCTTCTCTGGGCAACCTGTGCCAGGGAAGGATTCCTTCCTGGTTTCTGACCTGAACACACCCGGGCTCGCTCAGTGGAGCAGATCTCCCACCTCCCATCGCGTGACAGAGCAGATCCAGCCCTGAGCTCCCCCAGGGCCTCGTGCCAGGAGGGAGCAGGAACAGGAGAGTCAGCACTCAGGTTCTGCAGAGAGCAGAGCCCGTGGCGTGGCCTCCTCTGAGTCACCTGCCCAGGTAACACCTCAGCGAGCACCTTCTTCCTCCTCCCACCCCTCCCAGCGCACTTCCAGTGTGTTGGAACAGCTCTGTGTGGACCTGATTCCCCAAACCCTGCACCCAGCAGGGTGGGGAGTCCGCAGAGGGGAAGATGAGCTCACAACAAAGTCACCAAACCCACCAACACCGACTTAAATCAGCCCCTCTGTAAAACTCCACTTCCCCAGGAAAGGCAGTGGTTAAAGCCCAGCTCCCTGCAGCCCCATCTGAAGGTTTCTATATTGAGTCAATAAAACCTCACATCAAATTCAGGTCAGGAACTATTTGCTCAGGGTCGGGTGACTTCAACTCAGCTAATCAGCCAGACACACCTTCCCTTTTGAACAATCTCCCACATTAGGTCTGCACTTAAAAACAGGTTTGCTGCGGATCGAGTCGGTGAATTACAGCGTAAACACCCACAAAGCCGAGAACAATGGGGGCAATTTTAACTCCTAAGAGCGTGTAGACTGCAGATTACACCCAGAGTAGGGTTACACCACCCCAGAGGGAGCAGAGTCCTGCTGTGCAGGACCCAGAACAGATCACAAAAGGCTCCAACGGCCGGAATGGACCATAAAAGAGGCAGGGTTTGGATCGGTGGCCGAAAAAAATCTGCCCATCTCAAAAGTTTACTCACTTCGGGTGGTGTTTGCTACCGAAGTCAAACCTGTTCACGCTGAGGACAGCAGGTATTTTGTCAGTGCCCTCAGGAAAGGCGTGTTCAGCCACCCAGAGCTCCCCAGCTCTGGCACAATTACCCCTGGCCACTTCCTTCGCGTTAATTGAATTTAAGGCCCTGAGCAACGGCGTTGCTCAACACTTCCTAAAGCCTTTTCATCCTTTCTGCCAGGGTAAAAGCTTTGCTGAGCCTTCCTCTCCCAGCACACCTGGGACCACACACAGGGATTCACCCTCCTCGCTGTGCAGCAAATCCTAAAGGTGCTCCTTGTCTCCTGCTTTCTGGTGCTTGTTCTCCCAAACTTTGCCCCTGGAACTTGTAAGGCCTGGCTCTTTCTATAGGGCAAGACCCCCTTTGGAGAAACAGATGCTTGATTTCAGCCTTTCCCTTTTCCTCCCATTCCCAATTCCAGCCATATGTAGAATATTCCCATATTTTGGCCCACTGACATTCCAAACTGTCTGTTCTCAACTGCTCCAGGTTGGACAGGGCTTGGAGCAACCTGGACTAGTGGCAGGTTGTCCCTGCTATGAAATGAGCAGCCCCAAACCATTCCAGGAGCCCATGATTTCAATAACCCACTATTTTTCTACGGTTACTCACATTTTCTTCACGTGTGATAAACGTTTTTCTTCATCCAAGGTCGCAGTGATGTGGAATTGCCCATTCCATGGCCATCCTTCCCAGGCAGGTTCAGTTCTGACAAAAAAAAGCAGAGCACACAGAGGTCACTTGCACATTTTGATACTGATATATATATATAAAATAAATATTATCTACATTTTTATATATTATACATTTTATACTGTACATTATATATATATTTTGTATACATGAGCAACTTGAGCTTTTCTATTGCTTCCATTTATTTTTATTGATATTTATATTTCATTGATTTGTTTGGTTGATATTGATATTCCCTTGATTTTTTTGTTGATATTGATATTCCCTTGATTTTTTTGTTGATATTGATATTCCATTGATTTTTTGTTGACATTGATATTCCACTTATCCATGTTGATGCTGATATTCCATTTATTGATTTTCATATTGATATTCCATTTATTAATTTTTATAAGTATATTTATATTTAAGAATAAATATATTCAGTATGTTTATTTTTATAAATTAAAAAACCCCTCTGGGAACCATGAAAACAATGTTGAAACAACTGAGGCAGCTGCTTAAAAATCTGCCACACTCAGTTCTGAGAGCTGTCAGTCTTTTCCCAAGTTGAAATTGGATAAGCAAACATCCTGTGTGCAATCAAACCCCAACACAGCTAAAATTATAAGTGATAAGCACTTTGTGGTAAATTTTCTACCTGTAAATATTTACTGGGGGGATGAGCTGATTCTTGAGTATTTAATTGAAGCTTTTGGGCTGCACTGCCAGGTTGACACAGGTTTTGGTTGCTCTGCAGTTGCATCATCGGGATGGAAATACCCCTTGTTTCTGTCCTTGCAAAAAATAAAGGAACTGAACCATTTCCCTGATACATTCCAAGCTCTGACCCTGAAGTTTCTACCAAGGATAAAAAGAGACAAAATAAAATAGTCTTATTTCTGCCTTGATGCACAAAACCATCGACTCTGACACAGAAATCCACTCAACAAACTCTCTGAACATCTCTAACAATCTTATTTCCTGGTGTATTTTTACCCCAGTCTGACACAACAGAGCATGTTTAAAGCAACAGGCTCCTAAAACCAGATCCAACACCCTGATTAACCTCCTGCATTTAGCACTGACTGTATGGCTGGGGAAAAAAAAAAAATATATATATATTAGACAGGCAAAGGTGTTGCTTTATGCTGTAGGAATTATCCCTCTGGGTTGGGCTGAACACACACACGGTGTTTGATTACCCACGCTCAGGTGAGGAAAGGTGGCTTCGTGCTGAGGTGAGGTTTCATTCCCTGTGTTTGGTCAGAGAGTTATGGGATGGTTTGGGTTGGAAGGGACCTTAGAGGTCACCTTGTTCCACCCCCCCACCCTGAATCTCAGAGCCAGGAGGTGGTTTCGGGGTGTGCAGTAACTCCTGCTCAGTCAGAATTGTCCCAAAGGACACACAAAGCTCCTTCAGCCCTAAAAGCTGCCAAATGCCTTCACAAATCCTGGGGCAGGGACAGAGGGTTTGGAGCACCAAGCCCAGATGGTGCTCTGGGGGCAGGTGACAGAACTTCATGAAGTTTGTCAAGACTCTGATGTGACTTTGATCCGAACTTGTCTTTGTGGTAAAAACAAAGATCAGGGTGTGTCGGGGCCACCTGCTCAGAAAACAAGAGTCAGGAATTACTCATGCAAATCCCACGTGGCAGGGACGTGCAGGGGGGAGGGTGGAAGGCACAGGAGATGCCAAAGCCACACATAATATAAAATATATACCAAAAAAAAGGCCAGGAGATCTCAGCATCCGAGGTGATGCCAGCAAATGCTGCACCCCAACTACAGGCAGCAAAGCTTCAGGCTCTGGTTTGGGAGGGTTTTTTTTTGGGGGGGAGGAGGTGATAGAAAAGCAACATATCCCACAGGACAGGAGGCTGACCCTTGGGATGAGAGATGCACTTACCCAGGGATGAACAGCCTCGATCTCATTAAATGTGAAGTTTTGTGGGGCGGTTCTCAGGGCCTTCAGGGTGTGAAATGCTCAGCTCTGCTGTCACAGGCAGGCACCAACCTCAGGGATGATGCCCCCACCTCCCCAAAAACCACTTCCCTGGCAAAACCTGAGCTTTGCTGTGCCCTACAGGTCCACTGGGAGCTGCACAACATTCCCCTTTCCAGGCATAATTTGCACACTGGAGTTTATTTATTCCCCCTTTCCAGACCTGCTTTGCAGTAGGAGTTTGTTTCCACCAGCTTTGTTTTGGCCCCAACCAACTGTCCAGCTATTAAGTTTAACCCACCTTTCCTGGTGTCTGACACTCACTCCTGTTTTCCTGCCACTGCCTGGATCCTCAGCAGCTGCTTCTGTTTCAGTGCATGGAGCAGGACTGGGTGAATCCAACAATCTGGGAACAGTGCAAGGCTGGATGAAACCCCTGGGCAGGCAGGGACACGACGGATATCACATAGCCAAGCTCTCATCTCACTTGCAGCAGCAGCTGGGAGCTGTTTCAAGCTGCCAGGGCCCGAGTAACAACGGGGTGATGTGAGGAAATACAGGAGGAAGGTGGATGGGATGGGGTTTCCTTTCCTGCCATCCCGTTGTGATACAAATACACAGGTTTCCCTCGTCGAATTCCCAGTATTTCCCAGGCAGAGAGGGCAGATGGGATGGGATCACATGCTGGGGTGTGGGGCTGAAAGAGGACAGGGATGGGGTGTTTTGTTGGGTCTTGGAGGGCAGCAAGAAGAAATTTAAGGGGAGAGGTGGAAAGGCTCCCAGTTATCTCTGCCCATCCCAGGAAAATGTTAAACTTAGTGGGAATAGCACATTTGGATTTGTTATGCAGGACTGAGGTAAATCCACCCAACTCAAGACATTTGCACTGGTGCCCAGTGAGCTGATCCCACCCAGACCGAGGTAAAACAGAACTGGAGAGACTGAAATACGTAATTCCCAGAGAAACTCTGGCTGCCCAATCCCTGGGAGTGTCCAAGGCCAGGTTGGACAGGCCTTGGAGCAACCTGGGCTAGTGGAAAGTGTCCCTGCCCGTGGCAGAGAGGTGGAACTGGATGACCTTTTATGTCCCTTCCAACCCAAACCTTCCTATGACTCTACAATAACCCAAATTAAGAATCAACCAGCAAAACTCAGCTGTGGAAAAACTCCCCAAAATTTGGAATGGCTGCTCAGTTATCCTGAAGATTCCTCTTTGAGAGAGGCCTGACTGCAGCCTGTGAGCAGTGTCAGCAGGGCAGCTGTAAAATGGGAATAAAACACCACCTGATATGGTGTCTCTGTATCTGCTTCACACAGTTTTAAGTTGAGGGCACCCCCAGGCCAAGGAGTATCAGCTCTCATCCTCAGGGAGGAGCAAAAGGAAAAAAAAAAAAGACATAGGACTAGAAAAAAGACCAAAATCACAGTTATAAACGTGCAAGAATACATCCAGTTCTGCAGCTCCTTACAAAACCATACAGGATTAAAATGAGCTTTCAAAAGCTGGCACGTTACTTGCAGTCCTTGGGAGCAACTCCTGCTTCCTCCCCAGTAAATTGTGGGTGATGTACAACTCCAGCACCAAAACTGAAGCTCCATCACCTCTCCTGGACCCCAAAGAGCCAACAAGCCAGGGAGGAAAAGCACATTTCCAAAGCAGATCAGCTTTGAGGGGATAATTCAAATGAGGAAAGCCACAAGTGCTGCACTGGCTGCAGGTATTTGAATGCCAAATGGTACAGCAATAAAAACACAAAGGAACCAACTCAAGCAGGGGGGTTCCAGGGCACTGTAAAGGGAAAATACCACAAATCATGAGGAGTGGAAGGCAGAAAACACCAGGCAATCCTTCCCTGCAGGGGCACAGACCAACTGGAGCCTAAATTCTCTGAGGTCAGTGCAGGGCCCACCCAGACATCACCCTCACACTCCTGTAAATCATATAATATCCTATAATATCACCCAATAAAAAAAATATACAAAAATATGTAAAATATATGAAATATAACACTATATAAATTATATAAATTATATAAATATATAATATAATGCAAGTATACTATAATATAATCAATATAATATAATGGGACATCATGTACATGAGACCCAGCCCAGGCCATTCCCAGCTCCCCCCATTTCCATCCTCCAAGGCTCACAAAGGGTCAATCCCTGGTTTTGCACCTTGCCAGGCTCCAGGAGCTCCTTCCAGCCCCAATCCCCACCTCCCACCCCTGGCAACACCTCCAATAATTGGTCTCCAAAGGCCAAGAAAAGGCAGAAGGGTTACAAGGTGTGGGAATAATGGAGGGAATTAACACCAACTCCTTTTTCCATGCCGGTGAATAACATGATTACTGGGGAGGGGAGGAGGGCTGAGCTTCACATCAGCTCTGAGAAGGGGTTTCATCTGTTTTGCTTTTCCTTCTACACCAAACAGGTGGGCAGGGCATTAAATTCACAGCCTCTGCCATGCAAGGGTGCAGAGCAGCAGCTTTGGCCAATTAAGGAGTTAAATAAGGTGTTGCTTGAGTCACCAACACCCTTATGTCAAAAAAGAGAAAAGTATAACATGAATGTCAAAATATGAATAGTAAATGATAAGTAAATAATCTATAAATTAATATTTTTTAAAAGTCTCCCTGGAGACATTTAAACCCCACCTGGATGTGTTCCTGTGTCACCTGCTCCAGGTGACCCTGCCTTGGCTCTGGGTGAACTCCAGAGGTCCCTTCCAACCCCAAATATCCTGGGATTCTGGGAAATAAACCCCTTTATGTTGCTGCAACAGGACATGCTGGACATCACCCACACAGCTCCATGGCAGAGCTGAACTAGTCAGTGTAAAACACCATTTTTCCAGTTACCAAATAATCTCCACTTCCCCATCACTTTGTTTTGAGGTCTAAACAACATCCCACATTGCTGCTGCTATTCCAGACTGGGATTTGCCTGCTCAGAGGGAGGTTTTTCTCATGAGAACTACTTGGAGAAGTTGGATCATCCCTGTGGCATCTGATTTTCTTGCCAGATGCTGCAGCAGGCGCTGAGTGGTGGGCTCAGCTCTGCTTTTTGGTGTGTGTGGGGAGCTCCAGTGGCCCATCAAACATTCAAGCTCTCAGAAGAAGCCAGACGTGTTGCCTTAACTTGTTTTTTAGTGTCCTGGAAAGGTTTTTTATTAAGAGCAACCAAAGTCAGCAGGTAGAAAAAATCTGGGTAATGAAACCTCCCCACCATGTTGGGATTTTTGGATGTTTCACAGGGACCAGTTGGGAACACAGAGATGCAAAACCCTCTAAACAAGAATGTCTGGATTAGCCCCAAACAAAATGATCTTTGAGGTCCTTTCCAACCCAAAACCATTCTGTGATTCTCTGATTCTGTTCCCTGAAGGGGGAGGAAAAAGGGGGAAGGGATTGATCTCACCCACATTCTCTTCCTTGTGAACCACTCGCCCCAACTGCTCCCAAACCTTTCTGGTCAGTCCTGCCCTTGCTTGCAAAGGGAATTGATTCCAGACCTTTTTTTTTGTGTGTGTGATTCCAGGCCTTTATTGTTTCCAGGCAATTCTTTCACCCATCACACCCAAACCACTGCCAGGGAAGGAACATGTGCAAACATCAGTCTCTGAGTGAAGTTGGGTCGCAGAGCTTTTAACTCTGCTCAGAGTTCAGCCCATGAAAATATCAATTAAACCAAATATTCCACTGCTCTCCCTATTCAGGGCAACTTTTTTGCATCTACACCTATTGAAGGATCTGCTCTCCAACGTGGAGTATTTAAGGTTAATAGTTTTGGTCATTGCTTACAAGAACTATCTTATTTCCCAGACTGCAAGTGTGTCTTTTGAGGGCATTTTCCCCTCTGCTTTAATTAGGTTTGAGCAGGCAGATAAACAAGGATAACAATTAGTTCCCAAACTAATCACTGTTAACACTGCAACAGTTCTGAAACTCTAGAAATTCCCTAGTTGGGAAAACAGGGATGTAAAGTGGCACCAAACAGTTTATACATGTGAGCCAAGCTAAGACACAGAGCCTGTTTTCATCTGATTTTTCAATAATTTCCCAAGTTAATAAAGCAGATGGTACAAGCAAATCCCACAGAACTATGCTTACAGCAAACTCTGCAAGGATCTGGTGGGAATTGGAGGGGGTCAAACCCAGAGAAATCTGGGAAAAGACTGCACAGAAAAAATATAAGGGAGGGAAAACACATCCCTTTCCTCGCCCTGGAGCAGCGAGGGTTGTGCAGCTGATCCTGTCCACTCTGTGCCAGTGAGGAGAGAACAATGCACTGAACCTGCTGATGTTTTGGGGTGATCCAACAGATATTCACAGAATCACTGAGGTTGGAAAAGCCCTCCCAGCCCATGGATTCCCCCTGTGCCCCATCCCCACCTTGTCCCCCAGCCCAGAGCACCGAGTGCCACGGCCAGGCCTTCCTTGGGACTCCAAACCTCCCTGAGCAGCCTCTTCCAGTGTTTAACAACCCTTTCCCTGGGGAAATTCCTCCTGATGTCCAACCTGAGCCTCCCCTGGCACAGCCTGAGGCCGTTCCCTCTCCCCCTGTCCCTTGTTCCCTGGGAGCAGAGCCCGACCCCCCCAGATCAAGGAGTTGCAGATCCAGAAGGTCCCCCCTGAGCCTCCTTTTCTCCAGGCATTTTTCTGGGGACAGTTCAGACCAGGAAGAACTCAATTCTGCCCTCAGCTCCGAATTTCCTGGTTTACTCTCCATCCTTGAACAAACAAACTCTCCTTTGGAAGGTACCTCAACCCAGCGAGTCCCAACACGTCCCCTCTCTCTCTTGGCACCCTCCAGGGGAGCCCCTATGGAAAGGGCACTGGAGCAGCAGCATTCCCAGCACAGCAGCTGCCTCTGAGCACACTCTGAGTCATCCTTCCCACCAGGGCATTGGTAGGAAAGGGTGTTGGCCGAGCCAGGAAGCTCCTTGGATGAGTCACTATCAGATCCAGCCCTACCTCGATAACCCCACACGGCCCTGGCTCACTGCACCAGACCAGCTCCAAACCTGCTGCTGCTCCTCCCAGGGAGATCCTTTTGGAAAACTCTCTGCTGATGGCAGGAGTTATTGAGCTGCTTGAATGCACTGAAAATTGAAATTCAAGAGACATCTCGTTGCGTGTGAAGAGTGAGGGAACGTTGGAATGAAAATAACTGCGATTAAAAGAGCTGAAGAGTTACGAGGGGAAAGCAAATATTTGCCACCCAGATGGGCAAAAAATGGGTTTCTGGCAGTTCCACTCCAAGTATTTGTTGATTTTCAGCACTATTTGTAAGCATTTGCTGTGCTTACAAAGCACTTTCAGTGCTTACAAACACTCCTACAGAACGTGCACCAAATTTGGAAATAAATGCCACCAACAGGTTAAGAGGTTCTGCCCTTTGCTCACAGAACTCTTGTGCTGCTGAAAAGGCCAAAAACTGGCATTTACATCAGCTGGAAGAGTTCAAAACTTCCCCTTTCTAACCTGTAGCTCATTGGTGAGAATGAAATCACCCTTGGAGGTGGCAGAGGAGCTGATCTGCAGTTTGGAGCTGCAGGAGAGAGTTTTATTCTATTAATCATTTAGAGCACAACTATTTATGCCTCACTGTGGCTGAATTCACTCTCTCTCTATATTTTTTGATGGATCAAATACCCCAACTCGATAGGATTGCTGCCAAACCCCCAGACCAGCAGGTTCTTCTGAGCCCAAACCCACCTGGAAATAAGCACAACCACTGCAGGACGCTCAGCCAGCACAGAAATTACTGCCAAAAAGTCACATAATGTTCTTTTGTCAGGAGCTCCTGGGCAAATGCAATAATTTTATGCTCCTTTTTTTTTATGTATGGAAGTATTTGAGGCCATAGGTTGACTGGGGTTCTTGGAGTCCATTCAAATTAAATCTGAAGCAAGACTTTTTGGGGGAAAATATTTCTCCCTGCCCCTCCAGATGTGAATGAAGGGAGGTGGAAGGGGCTGAAGGCACAGAAGGAGTTGTGACATCGCTGTCTGCACTGACATTTACATATTTTAACTGCACAACCTCAGACTTCAAAAACAACAAAAAAAAGTCTCACTCGCTGAATTTAGTCCCTAACGTCGAAAAATGAGCTTTGGAACTCCCTGATTCTTTTTTTTTCTTTTCTTTTTTTTTTTTTTTTTCCTCCCAGCATCCATGTTTTCAGCTGGAAAGCTCCATACCTGGGAGATGTCAGCCCCCGAGGCATGAAAATACCGCGGCGTGTGTGTTTAGGAACCGAACTCTCCTTTAAAATCGAGGGATGGAAACCCCGAAACGCCTTCAAATCTGCCAGCCGGGCTTTGATCACCGCTGCTAATGGGACTCGCTTAAATCACCGGCACGCCTGAAAAATGAGAGTGAACGTGAACTTGATTGATGGAGCCCGTTTTCAAGTCGTTTTCAGCTCCTTTTGAGATGAGAGGGGGAAAAAAAAAAAAAAAAAAAAAGGAATTTCTGCCGGTGGAAAACAGGAGGGATGAGCTGGGAGAAAAGGGCCATAAAGCGAATTAACCACCGCGGGGGCCTCCAGGCGTTGGCTCCAAACACCTCATTCCTTTGAGATGAGGTACCTGATGATGGGGGGGGAGAGAAACAGGAGCAGCAAAACAAATGACAAATGGAAGCCGAGGGATGTAAATGATGAAACAAGAAGAATGTTGTGAAAAAAAAAAAAAAAGTTACAGTATGTGAGGACCGGGGGTTTGGTTTGGGCCTTACCCAGCTCTCTGTGCAAAACAAGCCTTTGGACAAGCCCATGGCAGAAATAATTCTCTTTCCTCCCCTTTTTTTTACATCACTCTGCTGGATATTAAACCTGGCATCGGGAAGCTTTGCTTTGCTGCTGATGGAGAGTCATTTTTTCTACCCCTTTTCCACACGGGAGCAGGTTAAGGAAAAAATCCTTTGCCTTGCCCATGAGGCAGCAAATTCTGTGCTGGTGAGCTCTGTGTCACAGTCCCCTGTGCCTGGAGAGGGCTGACAGCCCAATTTAGTCCTGAATCCTCTCTAACAGCATTAATCCTTATCTATTCCTGCATCTTCCATTAAAACTTTAGTCCTTATATATTCCTGAATCCTCCATAAAGCATCAGTCCTTACACACAGAGATGCAAAACCCTCCAAACAAGAATGTCTGGATTAGCCCCAAACAAAATGATCTTTGAGGTCCTTTCCAACCCAAAACCATTCTGTGATTCTCTGATTCTGTTCCCTGAAGGGGGAGGAAAAAGGGGGAAGGGATTGATCTCACCCACATTCTCTTCCTTGTGAACCACTCGCCCCAACTGCTCCCAAACCTTTCTGGTCAGTCCTGTCCTTGCTTGCAAGGGGAATTGATTCCAGACCTTTTTTTTTTGTGTGTGTGTGATTCCAGGCCTTTATTGTTTTTTTCCAGGCAATTCTTTCACCCCAAAGCCCCTCCCCAGGGGAGGAAAGGCACGGACCTAATGTCAGGTGGAAGGTGGGACGGGCCCTTTGCAGGCAAAGCTCAGTGAAGGAGGAAGTATAAGGTGACAATATCGTGAGTCACCTACAAAAACCGGGGTTCACAGCCTCAAAAAAAATCCAAAAACCACCTTCCAGGGAGTTTGAAGAGCTCTGGGAGGCATCTCTGCTCAGACTGACTAGTGAAGAAGTGTCTGTGGTGAGGCATTTATCCAGCCTGGGTCGGTTACGTCACCTCTGGGTGCCTCTGTAACTCATTAACTCTCAGCTTATCTCTGCACCCTCTCCGTGCCCCCGATGCCAGGCTGGGTGTTCTCCCCAGCGCTCCCTGGGCTGGGCAGGGTGTGCCAGGCACGGCTGCACTGGGGGAACTCTGGTCCTGGGCTGTGCCAGGGCTGTGTGACACCCACCAGCCCCTCCGTGGGGCTCTGACACCGTTCCAGAGTCACGGATTATCCTGAGCTGGGAAGGTCCATCTCCAGGACACTCCAACAATCCCACCCTGTCCCTGAGAGGGTTGTCCAAACACTCCTGGAGCTCTGGCAGCCTCAGGGCCGTGCCCACTGCCCCGGGGAGCCTGTTTTACCAGATGTTTTACCAGCACCTCGAGTGGCACCTTCCCTGCCCGGTGACCCTTAACCAACTGCAGCGTCTCCTGCCTCACTCTGTGAGAGCTGCAGCCCAAAATATGCAGGCAAAGGGTGACCCCAAAGCTTGGAGCGTGGATGTGGAGCACAAACAACCCAGCCTGCCCTCCCAGCCACCCAGGAATTCACTGCTGGTGCTGTCAGTGAGAGGCTCCTGCCTGGTGGAAGCCAGCACTGCTCCCTGTGTGAGCACAGCCTGCCCGAGCTGCAGCCCTCGCTCAGATAACACACTTCCCAATCTCTCCTTCCACCAGTGCTGCAGCAAAGGGGTTGTTTTAAACACTCCCCTTCTTACTCAGCCTGATAAACACTGGCCCAGACTCAGGGCAGATGCCAAAAGCAGCTCCCTTGCTCTGACCACCCCTGAGTGACCTCCCGGGATGGTTTGGGTTGGAAGGGACCTCAAAGGTCACCTCAGCCCATGACAGGGACCTTTCCTGGGCCAAACCCTGTCCAACCTGGCCCTGGGCATTCCACAGGGATGGGACAGCCACACTCATGGAGAGCTGACAGTCGAGAGGGAAATAAGATAAAGGCAGAGAATGATTGTTCAGCTTAATTAATAGCTCAGAACGTGCTCTGTTTCTCTCTGAAGGAGAAGAGCTGTTGAAACAGGTCACAGCTCAGTGGTCCTTCCCTTGCCCTGCTGGGACTGGAGTCACCACTGGAAGCTGGCTGGAATTCCAGTGAGGATTTGTGCACCAGTGTCTTTATCTCAGACCCTGCAAGGTTGTGAGATCCCTTTTTGATTTGCAAGGGAGCAGTGAAGGGACAGGGAAAGGCAAAGACAGGCAACAGGAAGAAATGAGCAGGAGCCACAACTGGCACAAGATGATTGAGCTGCACAGAATCCAAGGGGGTTTTTCACTTTGCTTAGTTGCTTGTGGGGTGGGTGATTTTTTTTGGTTTGTTTTGGTTTTGTTTGTTTTTTTTTCTAAACACCTTGAGGATTTGCTCCATTCTATTCAGACTGTTTTTCCAGCAAGCCTTTGATTATTAAAACAAACACCTCAGAGCTCGTGCCTTCATTTGCAAATGAAATCAGAGGTGCTGCAAGGCACAGGAGGAAGCTGTGATTCAAGGCTCCACTATGGAAATCAGGTTTTGGTTGGGAAATGCTGATCCCTGAGCTCAGATGAGCCCTGATGGCACCTGCTGATGCTCTGCTGCCCTTTCTTCCACACACACACATTGGATGTGTTTCAGGGACACCTGACAGGATATTAATGTTTAGTTATGCCAAGGGCACCCTGATTTCCAATGGTAATTATTAGAGCCACTGATTTCTTCACTGACTTCCCAAAGCAACGTTAAAGATATTCAGGGGAAGGAAAACGTGTGTGATTTATGTCTTTATGGCTCCTGACAAGCTGCCCCTTCCCTACACACCAAAACAATTTCCAAATCTTCTGTTTCAGCCTTTAAAAGTGTTTTTAAAAGTCTCTTTTAAAGTTTCAGCCTTTAGAAGTGTTTTTAAAAGTCTCTTTTAAAGTTTCAGCCTTTAAAAGGAGTTAAGGTGACAAGGATTTTAGAAGTTGGAGTTGTTTGAGGTTTTTATCCACACTTATCTTTCAGCTATCCCTCAAATGGAGCAGGAGAAGCAAAACTCACTGGAAATGGAGATGATGTATTTTAAAATCTCATTGCCCATATAGATCCCAATCTTTTAACCTATTTCCCCCCTTTCCCAAAGGCTTGGTGGCTGATCCAAATTGGTGGCTGGAAGTCCTGGCTCCAGACAAGCTGTAGGTTGAGCTGCCCCTTCCCCACACGCCAAAACCATTTCCAGATCTTCTGTTTCAGCCTTTAAAAGTGAACCTGGCAGGAAAAATCACTCCATGTCTCCTGACCCAAGTTCTGCCTTGATACCACTGATTGATTCCAGTGGACTGAACTGAACAAAAATACCTCAATATCCTAAAAAAAAAGCACCCCCAGGGAAGCAAAGCTAAGGAAGCAGGTTAAGCCCACCAGGACAACAAACGGCACTCAGGGGGTGATTTAACAACCAAAGCAGCAGAAGATTAAAAAGCTCCAACTCCCATTAGTCCTTCGGTGTCTGGAGAGTGAGCTGACCCAAAAAAACAGAGCTGGGAAAGGTTGGAGCCCCACAGTTGCAGTGTCCCCCATGATCCCCATTCCCAGCAGCTCAGGAGTTAAGCAGGCAGGTTCCTGCACCTTTTCTTTGCCTTGGATTTGCACCAAGTTTGAGTCATCCCGTTCAAACAGAAGAAAAAGAAAAAAACCAACAACTCCCCCCCCTCCCTCAATGTGCTTCATATTCCAAAAAGGGCATTCCCATCCCAGGACACTTTTCTTTATCAGGGAAAGGAGCATTTTTGAATTAAAGTGGGTCCCTGCCTGTCTCATCCTCTGAAGGAAATCCAGGATGTGCTCAGAGCACTAAATAATCCCAGTTTAGAGGGGCTTGGTGTCTAAATAAGACCCATTATGTCACATCTGCCTCTAGAACAAGCTTTGGCTTTGCTGCAGCTCCATTAAACTCGGGCTGTAGGTGGGACTGAGGGTTTTTATAGCAGCAAACTCTCGAAGGAACGTGAGGAATGCAGGGTGTAAACAGATTACATCTCCCCCCCTCTTATTAGAAAGCCCTTGATTTTTTTTTTTTTTTTGTTCCCCCCCTCTTTCCTCTGATGCTTTAAAAACTGAAACCAAACCCTGAAACACTCCAGTGCAGCCTATCCTCAGCCCAGGACTCAAAGCCAACAATTCACAGGTTTTTCCTGTTTAATCAGGGCTTTTGCAGGAACTTGAGGAAGCTTTGGAACCGGATCCACTGGCAGTTTGGGTTGAGCTGGGGAAAAAAACTGACCTACAGCACATTAACCCCTCACTTGGCTGTTTCACCCTGATGGAGGCATCACCCTGGAATTGTCAATTAAATCCACTGGTTGGGACTCCTCTGACTGGATTTATTGTCCTCATGGTGTGGAAGGGGTTGTGCTGGATGAATAACAAGGGACCAAAGGCCAGGATTGAATCTAAACTCAGCTTGGGTGATTCTGGGAACCTTTCTCACCTCACAGAATCATTATCAATAATCTTATCCATCAGCTCAGTAACATTATCAATTATCAAGGTTGGAAAGGCCCTCTCAGGCCATCAGGTCCAACCATTAACCCAGCACAGTGCTCACCACTAAACCACATCCTCAGGTGCCACAGCCACAGGTTTCTCAACACCTCCAGGGCTGGTGATGCCACCACTTCAGCTGCAGCAACTGTTTCACTCCTGGAAGCTGCACCAGCAGGAAAAGGATCACCATGGATCACCACAGAAGGAATTATTCCCTGTCCCCAGTGGGTTCCTTTCATTGGAGCTTCCCACCCAAATGCCTCACTGCCCTTCCCAAATCAGCACTGCCAAAGGTTTGACCTTTTGCCTGGGATTTGGGGGATTCATTTGCTCATTTTCATGCTGCAATTCCAAACCTACAACCAAGGGGAGACCAAGGACTGGCTCCGGCATCCTTTGCACCAACAGCACCACAAGACCTGGAATAGGTGGCCAAAGAGTGAATAAATCTGCCCCTGATTAACTCATCTGAGAGCTTAACCCACTAAAAATCATTAGCACATACATTCCAAGCAAAGTAACTGCCTGGAAAAATCAGAGATGCACCTAATGAGTGGGAATATTATCAGAAATCCAGGGAATTATAAGGGTGGTGAAATCAAAGGTTCCATCTGAAGAACCTCATTATCATCAGGTTGGAACTGTGTTCCTGTTGCTCTTTTGCACGAGGCAACAGCACTTGACATGAAGGAGGGAATAAGTATTAATTAATGTTCCATCCTAATCAGGGCAAGAAGGTTAAAGACTGGGCTGTCTTCAGAGCTGAGCTGTAAAGAAAACTGAGAATTGCCTGAAACTCCAAAGGGGGGAAGATTCCAAGTGTGTATCCTGGTAGTAGTGATGGGGAAAGATAAGGATTGGTGTGAAACCTTCACTCTCCTGCTTTCTGTGGGCAATTGGGGGTAAAGTTTAAATCTACACCGAAATATCACTGAACTGGGAGGGAACTGAGCAGACTTGTGCTTTCTGTTCTCATTCCAGGAAATTTTAGCAGAGGATTCCTGAAAGCCTGAAGAAATATCCCTCCTGTACCTGTTTATGTCCCTGCCCACACCTTCTCAGCAGATACCTCACACCAGGGCTCTTGATCCCTCTTTTTAGCATGAGCATCCCACTTAAGAGCTGAGACAGTCTGGGGTCCCTCAGCATCCCTGGAATAACTGTTTTAATTGAGAATCAGAGGAGAAATTCCCACCAGCACTTCCCTGTTTTCTCCCTGGGGGGGTTTTGCAGCACATCCTTTATCCTGCTGCTAAACCCAGCACATGTTCAGCACCCTCAGCAGGTTTCAGGGCCATTTGCTCATGAGCCAAAAGCCTCTTTTGCTGTGGACTAATTGACTTGGGGTTAAATCCTGTGGAAAATTGAAGTTGGGATAAAAAAGGAAAAAAAGGTGCTGGAGAAAGAGAACAAGTTCTAAAACAATCTTGGGGGCAATTCTTACACACCTCAGACTTCCAACCCCCTGGTTGAAGCTTCCTGACCTGATCAAAGCACAAAACACCCCAGATTCCTCCCCCCAAGGCCTGCAGAATTTCTCCCCATGGATGGACTAACTGGGAGCAAGAAGAAATGGAAAATCCTTTCTTTTTTTTTTCCTGTTTCAGCTCTAAAAATAAAATTTTCCTTGCTCTCCCCAGAGGCCTGAGCCAAGCCTGGTTTGTCTGTGTGCTGATGGGAGAACCCAAAACCTCCACCATGGGCTGCAGGGAATCAATAAAGTGCTTCAAGTATCTTGTTTTCTTGGATTTATGCTCCTTGCTGACATGCAGAACAAGCATTTCTGATTCAGGGCAGAGCAAGAGGAGGCAAATCAATTGTTTTGGGGGGGCTGTTCAACACCATCTCCTCCTGCAAACCCAGGTTTCCATGAGCAGCATCCCTCAATCTACCTAAAACTTGGCAAACAGGAGGGTTTTACTGCAAGGAACGATTCCATTCGTGCAGCAGGAGAGCTCAGGGTGCTTAAAGTCCAGACCAACAGATGCAAGAGGGAGAACTTTAAACCCTCGATGCCATCAGCATTTCCTGGAAGAGGGAAGTTATTCCCAAATGGAAGCCAGTGCAAGCTGGTGATTCCAGAAAAATCTGTGTGTTCACTTACTTTCATCCTGCCCTGTTTGATTCAGAGCAAACACACAATACACGTGTTATAACATACAATACACATGTTATTTAAATGTTGCTGCATTCCAGCTCTTCCATTAATGGAAAGGTCCAAGTTTGGCCCTTGGCATCCCAATTTTTACCATTTTTCTCACCTCTCTCAAGGATGGAGCATCTTTATAAAGAGATGAACTTTATAAATAGAGTTTGTTCACATTCTGAGCTGGCAATTCCTCCAAAAGGCTGATGAGACTCTGAAGAAACAGGTAACACATGGAGTCATATAAATAGTTTACATGACCCAGGCAGGTGCTCACAAACAGGGAATAATGTGGGTTTTAGTCCTAATTACAAACTCCATCCCATTATATCTGCCTGCATCTGAGAAGCAAAAATGACCTTACACCTCGTTCTTCATTATAACCCTTGAGCTTGTAACACCAAAGACCATTATTTTTTAATGACTTGGGTGCAGATTAAAGTTATTTTCGCTGCTGTTGCAATCCTTTACAAAACAGGCCTTTCCCTGTTGATAAAACAATATTTCACAGTAAAGCTACTAAAACTGCCCTGTCTGAGTGTCCCCTTTCTCATTTTGATTCCTGGTTATTTTATTTATGATCAGATTAATCACACAGCAAGTTTCCCCACTGTTCCCTCTCACACAACATAAGTTCTCCTTTTTCTTTCCATCTGTGTTCCACGGGAAAGACCAACATCACACCTTTAAATATCTGCAATTCCTGTGTTCCCAACTGCTTATTCCTGCTGGGGGGAAAGAGTTCCCAGCAGATCCTTTTGGATCCTTTTGGATCCAGGTTAGTGGAGCTGAGCTGAGCTCTCAGAAGGATCTGCTCTGCTTTGCCTTCTGCCAAGGAGCTCTGACAAATATTCAACCTGCTCTGGGTACAAACTCTGCACTGGGGGAGGAGAAACACAATAAAAACCCAACCAAACCAAACCTGGGCTGAATTTTAAGGGCAAAAATATCAAAAAGGGCAAAAATATCAAAAGGTGAGAAACTCCAAAGGGGAAATGATCAGGTAAGGAAGAGCTGAGAGGTGTTTGTGAGGAAGGAGCCCCTGGGATTCACACACCATGGGACACAGCAACTGCACCAGGGAATCATCAGCCAGGGAGGGGGAATGTCCTGCAGTTCAGGGAGTCACCTCAGAGAGTTTCCTGAAGCACAAACAGCAAGGCCTGGTTTGTCTGTCCTGCCACCACAGCTCAAAAAAGGCTGATTAACGTGTTTTATAGGATCATGGAATGGTTTGGGTGGGAAAGGACCTGGTTAACGTGTTTTATAGGATCATGGAATGGTTTGGGTGGGAAGGGACCTTAAAGCTCATCCAGTCCCACCCTGCCATGGGCAGGGACACCTTCCACTAGCCCAGGTTGCTCCAAGCTGGCCTTGGACACTTCCAGGGATGGAGCAGCCACAGCACAACCTGTGCCAAGACCTCCCCACCACGTTTTATAGGACATCAGATCTCTCCCATTGCTCCCTGCCTTTCCAGCACCACAGGCAGTGGCTGTTCCAGGGATCATTTCTGCCCCATGGATTGTCCTGTTGGATCAGAAGATGCTGTCCTTGGCTCCAGCTTTGCTGCTGGTTTTGTGGTCCCAAATGCAAACCCCCTGCACCCCCAGCAAGGTCAGAAAGCTCCTGAGTGTGATTTCTCCCAGAAAACATTCCTTTCCAATGTGTTCCCATTTTCC
>JAWWLV010000224.1:0-23434 GCA_035041135.1 Platyrinchus mystaceus | reverse complement strand
GTGCGTGTGATTTACACGTGCATGTGATGTACATGTGTGTGATGTACGTGTGTGTGATGTACGTGTGTGTGTGATGTACACGTGTGTGATGTACACGTGCGTGTGATTTACACGTGCATGTGATGTACATGTGTGTGATGTACGTGTGTGTGATGTACGTGTGTGTGTGATGTGTGTGTGATGTGTGTGTATCTGTAATGTGTGTGCAATGTAATATACACGTGTGTAATATATAGGTGTGTGTGCCTTTAATGTGTGTGTGTAATATACACGTGTGTGTAAAATGTATGTGCGTGTGTAATGTACATGTATGCACAATGTACATATGTGTGTAATATACATGTGTGTGTGATGTACGTGTGTGAGTAATGTACATGCATGTATATTGTGTGTGTGTAATGTATATGTGTGTGTAATGTACATGTATGCACAATGTACATATGTGTGTAATATACGTGTGTGTGTAATGTACGTGTGTGAGTAATGTACACGTGTGTGTATTGTGTGTGTAATGTGCATGTGTGTGTTATGTACATGTGTGTGATGTGTTTGTAATGTATACGTGTGTGTAATGTACACGTGTGTGGGATTCATGTGTATAATATACACAAGTGTTTGCAATGTGTGTAATGTACATGTGTGTGTGTAATGTGTGTAATGTACACGTGTGTGAGTAGTGTGTGTGTAATGTGTGTGTGATGTGTGTGTAATGTACCCGTATATGTGTGTAATGTGTGTAGTGTGTGTAATGTACATATTTGTGTGTGTGTAACGTTTGTGTGATGTACACGTGTGTGTGAATGTTAGTATGTACATGTATGTGTGTGTAATGTACAGTGTCATGTACACGTGTGTGCACGTGTATGTGTGTGTACATTTGTGCATGTATACACGTGTGTACACCTGTGTAAGCATGTGTGCCCGTGTGTGTGTGTGTGCATGTACACACATGTGCACCTCTGTGTGTGCCCGTGTGTGTGTGTGCACGTACACACGTGTGCACCTCTGTGTGTGTCCGTGTGTGTGTGTGCACGTACACACGTGTGCACCTGTGTGAGCGTGTCTGCCCATGTGTGTGTGCATGCAGGTGTGTGTGCACGTGTTCATTTGTTCATGTGTGTGTGGATATGTGTGCGTGTGTGCGAGCACACGTGAATGCGTGTAGCCCCGTGTGTGTGCATACGTGCACACACGCGTGCAGGCGGGTGGGGGGTGTGTAGGTGCACAGATGTGGGGGCTCAGGCACACGCGTGTGTGTGTGTGTGTGCCAGCCCGGGAGGGGCACACGCGTGTGCGGGTGTGAGGAGCCGGGCGGGGACAGGGGCACACGGGTGTTGGGTGTGCGGAGCCGGGAGGGGACAGGGGCACACGGGTGTTGGGGTGTGCGGAGCCGGGCGGGGACAGGGGCACACGGGTGTTGGGGTGTGCGGGGGCCGCGGGGGTCGCGGGGGTCGCGGGTGGGGCTGCGGAGCGGCCGCAGGACCCGGGTCAGCCCCGCCGCGCTGCTGCAGTTCCCGCTGCGGCCGCGAGACGGACTCGATATGGAGCAAAAGCGCCCCAAACACCCTAAATCTCCTCTCAAATCGCAGCCGCGTGCCCGTGGTTGGACTCAGTCTGGCAGGCAGACTCGCAAAGGTTGACGCTGGGCTACTGCAGGTGAATGAACCAGAGTCCTTTCTCCCAGGAAAGAAAGCCTGGAGCCTCAGGATCTCAGGTGCGGATGATGGACGGCACAGGGCACCTCTTGGGCGCAGAGACCTTTGTGTCCCGGCCTCGTTTTTCTGGGAGGAATCTTTGCCTGTCTTCAATTTCGAGAGGGGGAACCACAATTTCAGCACTAAAGTCCTGCAAGAGAACAAGTGACAGCCCATTCCCCCAGGAATGAAAGCCTGTAGCCTCGGGGGTCTCAGGTGCAAATGAATGGCCTCCCGGGGCATTCCACAGGCAGCAAGAACTTTCTGTCCTGGCACTTTTTGTCTGGGAGGAATCTTCATCCTTATGGAATTCTGGGAGGCAGACTCGCAATTTCTGTACTGGGGTCCTGCAAGGAACGACAGCCCTTTCCTTCCCCTGGGGAAATAAAGCCTGTAGATTTGGGATCTCAGGTGCAGATGATGGGTTACCCTGGTACACCATGGGCAGCAAGACCTTTCTGTCCTGGCCCCTTTTGTCTGGGGGGAATCTTCATCCATATATAATTTTTGGTGGCAAACTCGCAATTTTGGCTCCTGCAAGGGAAAAACAGCTCTTTCCCCCAGGAAAGAAAGCCTGTAGCCTCGGTGTCTCGGGTGCAGGTGATGGACCTCCCACAGTATTATTCCAGGGGCAGCAAGTCACCCCAAGTCACCTCTTCTTTCCCAGCCGTGGGTGACCTCCCTTGAGATCCATAGCGCTGGGTATTTAAAGCATTCAGCCTAATTTTTAAGAGGTTTTACCTCTTCAGAGATCAGGATTGAACTGGGCGTTGATACAGCTGGAAAACTTTCTCCCCTCTTTCCAAAACCACCCAGGAGACCTTGGCATAAACACCTCCCCGGGCTCAGCCCCTCTGTAAACCCTCGGTGCTTTGGCACAAGAGGGCACTGAAACACCATCGGTGCTTTGGCACGAGAGGGCACTGAAGCACCACCGTGATCATGAGTTTCTGACGGCAGAAAGTCCCTTGTACCCCTTCCTCCTCGCTCGGAGGGGTGAGCAGACACATCCAGAGGCTGCTGCTGCTGCCCTGCTCCACGGCACGCGTTTCCATCCTGTGCCCTTCCCTAAAATTCCACGTCCTTAAACGAAGGGAGCAAGGGCTGCGCAGAGCCAGCACCTCCTCCTGCAGGAGCAGACCTGTCATTGCTGCGGCTCGGACCAGAAAGAACAACCAAATCCCTCAAGATCTCTCGGGTTTTTGAGGTCAAACACCGGCTCACTGCCTGCAAAGCAACGTCCCCTTAACCTGCCGGGGTGGGAGCCGATAGGAATCAGGAGCCAGCTGTGATCTGCAGACCTGGAAGCTTTTAATTGATATTAATCTCATCAATGCAAATCATATTAGCTCTCCGGACCTTTACCAATAGCAGTGCTGATTATTCCATATAAATCAAATTTACCGGCCTATAAACATTAGTACATCCCACAGACATATTCACCCTCATAAAAAAAACATCAATTGCTGCCTGACTGTATTAGTGGAAATAAATTACAAAACTTTATCTCCCTGCCGTAATTATGGGCGAAGCCACATAAAAGAGACACTTAAGAAGATGCTTCTGTGTCGATTGTTACAGAAGTTGCTGATGCTCTTCGGCTTCTTCAAACCGCTGTGAATTGTGTGTAATTGAGAGATTTGAAAACCTTCAATGACTGAGTGATAAAACCGTCGCTTTTGGAAGCCCTGAAACACTTGTGGGAGCAATTTCTGTGCAAGTGGGGAGAAAAAACCCTACTAATTAAGCATTGGGAGGCAGGATGGATCCCTTTGCTTTTTATTTTTTGTGATGGATGAAGAGGAAAAAAGTGTCTGGTTGAGGGGAAAAAAGAGTTTGTGTTGTTCAGCTCCTCAAAAAGGACTGTGAAGTGGCTTTATTCAAACAGAATATCTCTGGAAGAGCTAAACATGCAGGGGAATAAAAGTACAAGAGGGAAATGGTGGCTGGGAGGGAATTGGGTGAGAAATGAGGCTTCGAGCAGGGAGGTTCAACATGTGAGGAGGCATCTTAAGGAAAAGGTAGGTTTTCCTATGGAGTTGGAATGGTTTGAGGTGCTTCATTCCCACATGACTTTTTTTGGGAAACAGGGATGAAGTGGCCTGTGGTGCTGAGAAGGTCTCAATGATTGACCACTGGATGTGCCTGTGAATCTGTGGCAGGAGGAATGAAGAGTAAGGTGGGGACTTCTTGGCTTCCCGGCTGGTTTCTCACCCAGTGAAGTCACACAGAGGGAGCTGCGGGTGGTCCTGACTCCATCTGTCCCTCTTGAGCAGGGAGGAGCCTCCCAACAGAGCTGTCCTGCCTCACCAACCTCTGCTTTATCTCTTCTTGGATGTTCTCACTCCTCAGCCTGGGGGACTTGTGGTGCCTGCACCCAGAAGGAAAGGGTTAGAGCAACTCTCCTGTTCTTCTGCATCTCTCAGCTCTGTTTGTCTTCTCCTCCAGGTCTGTCTCAAGAGTGTGGTGCTCCTGTTTCCATAGCAATGTGTCTCACCAGCACACAGACTCCAGCACACTTATCTCTGTATCATCCCTGCACAGGAGAGGAGCACTGTTGTCCCCTGCTCCTCACGGTGGAGGAAGGCACTGGGATGGAAACCTCAAGTGAAGTGGGGATCAAAAACCCCACTCAAAGCCTCAAAGACTTTGTGTAGTCACCTGGGTTGTGGTCAAATATCCAGGGCAGAGGGAAACATCTCCCCCCTTGCTCAGCCCCACAGTGTTTTTTGTGGTATGACTCCACCACAGATGGTGCTCACCACCTCACCTCTTATCTCTGTGCTCTGTGACAAGGAGTGATTAAGGTGTTTAATAATTTGGAATTTATTCTTTGTCTGAGGCTGTTCAAGGAGCAATAAAGTGACTCCAATGTGATTATGGCTCGGAAAAATCATCCAGGGCTGCTTCCCTTGGCAGTGCATCCGTG
The DNA here is from genome assembly GCA_035041135.1 of Platyrinchus mystaceus. Lineage (NCBI taxonomy): Eukaryota > Metazoa > Chordata > Aves > Passeriformes > Tyrannidae > Platyrinchus > Platyrinchus mystaceus. Next base: position 18,811 of record JAWWLV010000224.1, on the reverse strand, counting down.
GGTGTGATAATATCTGCGAGGGCAGGATATGTCCCTGGGGTTACATTTTTGGTACCCAGGATGGACTTATCTTGGGCATCTGGAAAACCCTTATGGTGGTTTGCAGTGAATTTTAGATTTTCCTGTGATGTCTTAATGCTGGGTCTGTCCTTTGGCAAGGAAATCATGGATATAAAAGTGTGGAATCCTACGCAGCCACAGAGCATATGGAAGGGCAGGGAGGCTGGTGGGGCTGGAGGGCAGCAGCCTCCTCTCTGAGGAGATGGGGAGCTCAGCTTTCCAGCAAAAATCAGAACCCAGTAGTTGTAACCACGGGAAAACCCTCTGTGGGAATGGATGTACAGAGGGGCTGAGCACCGAGGGACGGTGCCACATGGATCCTTGATCCCTGTGCCAACGCTTCCCGGAGCACTCAGGGCCCCACCTCCAGCACGGACTAATCCCACTGTAGCTGGAGGCCACCCCAATCCTTCTGTTTAACCCGAGTTTTACGGGCAGGCTGGGAAAAGCAGGAGTGGCCCCGCGGAGGGCTCTGTCAGGTCCCCTCTGCGGGTGGGCGCTGGTTTTAATATCACATCAACTCGGATTGATTTACTGCTGGTCTTTCTAAGTCGCCCTCTTAATGATCGTTCCAAGCAGAGCGAGTGCTAATTGCCCTGCTAATGACTCGTACAGATGTACCGGCTGCCTTCGCTTATCCCCGCAGCCAGGCAGGGAATCGCTTAAAGTTCGGGAGTCAGAGAATCCTCTCCTGGGTTGGAACCTCCCCGAGGGGCTGTTCCCACATCCCACCAGCTGCTGCTCCATCCTGCTGCAGCTCCTCGCTGGGCTCGGATGCGGGGACAGCTCTTCCCACGGGGTTGGAGCAGAGTGTGCCCTTTCCTCCCGGGGAGTCCTGGCACAGGGATCCTCCTTGGAGCGCCACGTGGAGGGGATGAGCCTGTTTTCTGCAGTGCGAAAATTGCAAAGCTGAAAGAGAAACCTACGATGGGGAATCGGATCTCTGTGGGTTTTATATATTCCAGAAAGGGCAGTGGTACAGGAGGAGGCTTTCCAAGGCATGGAATGGTTTGTGTTGGAAGGGACATTGAAGTCCCACGCCCTGCCACGGGCAGGGACACCTTCCACTAGCCCAGGTTGCTCCAAGCCCCGTCCAACCTCTCCTTGGACACTTCCAGGGATGGGCCATGTAAATGTGCCCCAGAAAAGGCTGATGATGTTTAATTGGACACCTTCACATGACCTACATTTTGGCTTCGGGTTTGGTTCATGACCAGAACCAAGGCCAACCTGGGCTCACCAGAACTGCAATTTCCATGTCAGGTCTGAGTCAAAACACTTTTCTGTCTGACCTTGGTGCTCCGGTGACTTGGGTTTGTCACCTACCACAATGCTGTGATAAGCAAGTGATAACTTGGCCGTGGGAGCTTCAAAAAGCCTCATCTTTGCTGGCAGTTTGGCAACCATTGGGATGAGGGGAACAAGCACAGCAGTGTCTTGTCTCCACCCACAGTTTGGGCGGATGGACATACTGCAGCTTTGTGGAGAATGTTGGTTGGATAAAGAAGAGAGACCCAAATTATTGCCTTGTCCAAGAGGCAGGTGGGAAGTACTTGACCGTTAGGTTGGAAGCTGTGGTGGTTTCCTCTTCCTCTAGAAGACACAAAGAGGAGCTGGAATTACTCTGGGATGCACATTTAAGGGGCTGAGCACATCAGTGCATGAGGAAATCAAGCTCTTCTTTCCACTCTTCACAGAATATCTTGGTTTCTCTCTCTTTTCCCCCCCTCTTTGCTATAAATCTGGATTTTCTTATCATCTACATAAAATAGTGATCCCCTTCTAAACGCTGCCAGATGATTGATGATGGCAATGCATTCCAGAAGCCAAGTGTGTTGTGCTGTTAGGTGTTTCCTTAATGACTTTTATTTAGCTGTTTCAATCCCTCTCTCCTGCTTTGGATCTTCAGAAGAGCAAGATTCCTCCTCCTCCAGCTCGGGAGAGATGCAGACCTGGAGCTGCCCATCAGGCAGGGACGCTCAAGGTGGTCCTGAGCACTCCTTCATCCATTGACACAGCTCCAGCTCCACCAGCCTCAGCTTTAAAACATCCATAATTAATGCCTCTCTTAAAGACAAACAGTGTTCGGGAAGATTTATTGTTTCTTCTCCCGTAATTACCTGTCAAAATTAAAATAATGGCCTTTTAGAAGGAATGGAGGGGTTTTTTGTCTAATTAATTAAGTATGCAGCTTGTCATGCAAAATCAAGGTCATCAAGATTGAGATGAATATGACTGTCCCAATACTGCTGCTTTTCTCCCAGCCTCCCAGGAGCCCTCAAGGGGAGATATTGGAGGAGAGTGCACAGAGTTTATTGAAGAATCTTGCTCCTAGTGGGCCCTAATGAGCAAAAACTGTATTTTTTATATATTATATATATATACCTCAAATTGAGGGAGGGAATGTTAGATTGGATATTAGGAAGAAAGTCTTCCCTGTGTGGGTGGTGAGGGACTAAAATAAATTTCTCAGAGAAGCTGTGGCTGCCCCTGGATCCCTGGGAGTGTCCAAGGCCAGGTTGGATGGGGCTTGGAGCAACCTGGGCTAGTGGAAGTTGTCCCTGCCCACGGCAGGGGGTGGCACTGGGTGGTTTTTATGTCCCTTCCAACCCAAACCATTCTGTTATTTTTCACTGTCAGAGGCTTTTCAGCCTGTGCAACCTGGACAGGGGTGTTTAGTGGGACCTGTCACGGACTGGTCTGTGCAGAGACTGACCAGTACAAGGTTTGCTACCCACAAAACACGGCTGAGACCTGCTGGCTTTGCACTTCCCCTCCCCCTCTGTGGGAGGTGTTGTGAGACCTGGGGTCACCAGGCAAGGAAGGGGCAACCAGATGGGACCTGAGTTTTGGGTGTCCTCTGGGTCACCTCACACTGTGTCCTTAGTTCAAGTGGGCTGAACATCCTTTGTCCCTGCTGTGGAAGGTCAAGTTCCTCCTGGAGAAACAGATAGAGAGGGCTGGATTAAACTGAGGTGTCTCAAAGGTGTGAACCAGTCTCCAAATATCCCAATACTCCATGGGACACAAGGGAAGAGGAGGGTTGTTTGTGGTACGGGAAGGATGAGGATCTTGTCCCATTCTCTTCCATCTACAGGAGGGAGGTGAAAATCCCTCCTCCTCCTCGTCCCAGTCTGATAATTTACTTTCTTTGTGCATCCCAGAGTTTTTAGCAGCCTGTTGCTTTCTGATCAAGACAACTGGGATCTCTGTGCTTTTGGATGCTGGTCTCCAGGGAGCTGGTGAGTTGGCTGTGCAGGCTTATTTCCCTCTGATAACAGACTCTATTAGCATGAAGTATTGCTTTCGGTGCTCAGGTGAAAAATGGGAGCTTTCTTCCTGAGAGGTGTCTACTGGGTTAGGATTACTCTGCCCATAAATAACAGAGACAGGCTCAATTCCAGCTGCTTTCCCAGCCCCTAATTGGAACACCGTTAGAAATTATAAACATCTACTTTGTGCTATAAATGCACCTTTAAATGCATCAGAGCATAGAATGGCACGGAGTGGCTGCCAGGAGGAGAGCAGGGAGTGCTCTGACAGCTCCAGACTGTGGGCAAGAGGCTGTGGAAAGTCTCTATGGGGGTTTTGGGGGCAGAATAGAAAAATGAGGGAATTTTGCTCGGTTTGTGGAGAAGCTCATAGAGTCACAGAATCACTGAGGCTGGAAAAGACCTCCAAGCCCAAGGTTTGACTGACTGCTCTGTTGTCCCCCAGCCCAGAGCACTGAGTGCCATGTCCAGTCCTTCCTTGGACACCTCCAGGGATTGGGACTCCAAACCTCCCTGGGCAGCCCCTGCCAGTGCCTGACCACCCTTTCCATGAAGAAATTCCTCCTGATGTCCAACCTGAGCCTCCCCTGGCACAGCCTGAGGCCGTTCCCTCTCCTCCTGTCCCTTGTTCCCTGGAGCAGAGCCTGACCCCAACCCCGGCTCGCCCCTCCTGTCAGGGAGTTGCAGAGCCAGAAGGTCCTCCCTGAGCCTCCTTTTCTTCAGGTTGAGCCCCCCCAGCTCCCTCAGCCACTCCTGCTGCTCCAAACCCTTCCCTGGATGCTCTTCTGGAACCCCTTGACAGCGACACATCCTCCCCACAGCCCCAGCCAGGCTCCTGGGGCAGCTCTGGGGCAGATCCGGTGTTCCAGTGTGCTCTTCTGTTTGGAAAACTCTTTTACAATTCTGAGCCAGGCCCAAACAGTAATTGAAATTCCCTCAGCAAAGGCTGAGCCAGGAGCAGAGCAAGTCCCATGGTCCATTAGCAGCCTTATCAGCAATACCTGCCCCAGGGGAAATAGGGGCTTATCACAGGTACCTCCTGGAAAAGGGAAGGACAGAGGAAGGTGCATCCAGTGCAGGAGCTCACTGAATGAAGAATTAAGCCAGGTTTTCTCCTGCTTTTTTTTCCAGCAGGGTTTTTTCATCCCATACCATCAAACCACTCCAGATCTCATCTCTGTCAGAACTTAGTGATTCACAACCCTAATGAGGGTGGGAGGGAATCTAACCCTGACCTGGATTCAAGGCAGCTCTGCTCTGTAGCTCGAGCTTTGGGGCTTCACAAATCATGTTTTCATGAAATGCTTAATGCATAATGAGGGAGAATTATAATTAAGAGCAGCTGACAAATTGCACTCTGGAAGTAAATAACCCTTTGCCTCCATTAATAAAATGAAATGCTTTGCTAAAAATTGGTATAACTGCAATATTGTGGGGGTTTTTTGGCAAATAACGTCAATCTATCCAGGAGCAACTGGATTTCAAGCACTAAACCCACTGCACAGGGCCAGGGGAGGGGTGGGAAGCAGCCAGGCTTTTCACAGATCACATGGATAAACAGACTGAAAAGGAACCTTTGGGGCTTCTGAATCTTTCAGAGGGTGCCATGGGTGGGCTTTGTGGTCAGCACCAGGGATTTTCATGACTGAAATCCTGCCTGGGCCAGGACACAGGGACCAATCCCACACAGATCCATGACCTTCCACAGCCGGCCTCAGGGAAGAGCTGGGTTGGTTTTAACTGATAAGTTAATAAAACCCATGCCCAGGTACTCTTATTTTTTCAGAGCTAGAAGGGAAGGATGTTTCCCAATGGAAGGCTTTGCTATGTTCCCTTATGAGGCTCCCAAAAAAACAAAGTCTCCCTTCCTTAGTCATCAGAGCCAGATCCTTCCTCCCTCCCAGAGCCAGTGGAAAAGGGCCAGGATGCCACAGACCCAAACAAACACAAGGGCTGCTGTTTATTTTGCCCTAAGCAAAGGAAATCAGGGCAGAGCAGGAATTCACGAGCCAAGCTGTGCCTCACGCAGGATCCCCCGGTCCATCCTCACCCCCCACGGGGCAAGGGCTCAATTCCTGCAGCAGCATTTCAGTCCCACACTCAAAAACTTAATAAAGCAGAAAATACACATCCCCCCCCTACCCCTGGCATGTCCCCCTGGTTGAAAATCCTCCACCTAGTCCGGCAGTGAGGATGTGCAGCTAATTAACTTCCTGGGAGCCACAGATGAGCAGGAAAAAGCACATTAAAATGGGAATTTGTGATGGGCAGGCCTCGGAGGAATTAGCAAATTGCATAAGAGGAATCTTTACTCCGATTGTAAATTAACACCAGCCACGAGACTCAGCACGTTTGCACCGCCCCGAGAAAGGATTAACCCGTCAAACCCCGCCCTGTGCAAGGCACGAGGGCAAGAAATACTGGGCAAGAAATATCAAAAGCTTTCCATCTTTGCCAGGGGGAAGCACGTTCGGGAGGACCAGGGCCACCTTCCAGCTGTACCCACAGAGGGCATCAACAACTGCTCTGCCTCGTCACACCAGGGAGGGAACCAGAGCATCCCACAACCAGAGCACCCCACAACCAGAGCACCCCACAACCAGAGCACCCCACAATCACTGAGGTCGGAAAAGCCCTCCCAGCCCATGGAATCCCCCCTGTGCCCCATCCCCACCTTGTCCCCCAGCCCAGAGCACTGAGTGCCATGGCCAGGCCTTCCTGGGACACCTCCAGGGGTGGGGGCTCCAAACCTCGCTGGGCAGCCCCTTTTCCAGTGCCTGACCACCCTTTCCAGGGAGAAATTCCTCCTAAAATATATGTAAGTACCAGGAATCACTACCTAGTGCCTCCTCCCTCCAAAAAGGTGCTCCCCCCCATGGCCTAATCCAGCTGAGAAAAACCCTGCCATTTTAAACAACGTGCAACCACAGCTGCAGGTGGGATGGTCCTTCCCCTCCTCCTGCAGCTTCACCCACACACTTGTCCCCGTTTTCCCTCCCCATAAGTGACATGGATGGATTTAGAAAGCAAAATATCCATCCCCAAGGCACATTCTGATCCAGACACCACCATCAGACAAGAGAGTGTCCTTGGATATTTATTTATCAAGTTCCAAACCCTTCCCAAGAGCTCTCACCAAAAATAGCCTAAAATTCGCTGCACAAAACGTCCAGTCCCAGACTTTATGCCCAAAAAGCCTTCAGCCCTCAGCTTGCACAACCAGAAAAGGGCAGGAACACGAGGCAATCATGTTTTGGGTGGGTTAGGGGGATCCAGTCTCCTACCAGGAGCATCCTCACACCTGCTCCGCTTTCATCCATCCCACGTGCAGATCCTCCCCCTGCTCAGGAAAACCTTTGAGCAGCTGCAAACCAGAGCCCCAAATATTTCAAAAGCAGGTATGAAACACAAGCCCTGGAGCCCAGACAGGGATTTTGGCTGTGCTGGTTCCATGGGATGAGGGGTCAGCCCTGGCACCTACAGGGCAAACACCAACCCAGGCAAAAGGCTCTTAAAAGGCACTTTAGTTACTGTTTGCTTAAATCCAAGGAATGGGCTGACCATCACATGTGGCTTTATTGATTTACTCTGTACTCAGGATCAAAAAAAAAAACACCAAACCCTGTATCCAGCTGAGAAGAAAAAATAAATAAATAAAAAAAATCCAATGGAGATGGTATTTCCAGGTGGGAATTACAGCCCTGGCTCCCCATCCTCCCACCCTCAGCATCTTTCACGCCACAGGTATTGGCAGGCTCCTGGTTGGAGCTGAGTAATGGCCCATCAGCTCTCTCCCAGGATTATATATTAACTCCTGTTTCTCCTGCAACATCTGCCCTCCTCTCCTTCCCCCCTGAGCAGCTCCCAGGGAGCCCCCGAGGCTGCTGCAGACCCCCCACCCCAGCACCCCTGGGTGCTGAGCTGAGCTCCAGCCACAGACCCACCACACTGGGGGTGATGGAGCTGCTTCCCGTGTGCAGACAGATGTTTGTGAGGAAAATGAAGCCGAGAGGTAGAGGAGATGAGGCTGATTAAGCCTCATTATCCTATTTAGTGTAATGATCACAGAGCCAACGTCACTGAGTGGAAAGAACAAGGCATTTAACAGGAGAGGCAGCTACAAGTACTACAGCTCCCAACACCATGACCAGCTGGATTTCTCCCTCTCCCTGCCCATGGCACCTTCCCAATCCCACCAGAATCTCACCCATGAATTCCCATTTGTCTGCAGGAGCAGTGAAGGGCTTTGACTTGGAAAAGGCAGGAGCAAGGGAGCTCCTGGAAGCCACAGCTCCAGCACAGGTGCTCCACTGTCCCCTGAGCCAAAGCCCACCCAAAACCCACCTAGATGGGCTTGGGAACACTCATGGGAACTCCACAGCCTGCAGCACCACCCTGAGAGGTCTTGGGGATCCAGCAGCTCCAAGACAAAGGCAACTCACATGGAATCATAGAATTATTCAGGCTGGAAAAGCCCTATAAAAATCATCAAGTCCAGCTCTTAACACAGCACTGCCAAGGCCACCACTAACCCATGTCCCCAAGTGCCACATCCACATGTCTGTTAAATCCCTCCAGGGATGGGACTGCACCACTGCCCTGAAAAGCCTGTGCCAGTTCTTGATGCAACACTTCCAGTGCTTCCAGCTTTCACAGGCTTGTGAAAATCCAGGAGTAAAAGCAGCCAGGGACAGTCTGAAGGAGAGAGTCAGGGCTGGATGCATCCTCAGGACTCTTGTGGGATTCCTCCAGGAAGGGGGAGGCCAGAGCAAGAAAAACATCATGAAAACCCAGTAAAACACCCCACTCTGAACAAAACTCAGCCAAGTCAGCAGAGCTGCACGACAGATTTGAAGGATGAGAATAATAATACATAATTCCAGCATTCTTATGCGTTGCAGTAGACCCAAAATAGCTCCTCAGCCACCAGGGACCTGCTGCACTGAGCGGAATTTTTAAGTAAACTTTCCCTCAAAGGCTTTGGGTCTTGGCATCAAAGACCTCGAGCCCCAATGCTTTTTAGTAAAGGCAAAAGTGTCTCATACACACCCCTCACCTGCCCCTCTCCGTCCAGAAACCTCCTCAAACACCAGCTGGAAGCCAAGTTCTTGTTTAAAAAGCAGGTGCAAGGTTAAACTAAAGGCTCCACGTGAGGAGACAGTTGGCAAAATGTGGGAGAGCCCCTTTCTTTAAACTCCTGGGGTCTGTCCCTGCCATGGCCCTGCTCTCCAAGCACTCCCAAACACCCTGCTGTGCTTTGCCATCCTCCTCCAGCCCAGCTGAGTGCCCAGACCAGCATCTCCTCCTCCTCCTCCAGCTCAGCCAGAGGATGAACACACACAGTTAAAGGCTTCACACAGGGAAAGATAAAGATGTAAGAGATTAGATCTGCCTTTTGTAAGGAATTTAATGACTCCAGCTGTTCGGCATCATTAACCAGTTTGTCTTGGAGGTTTAACCCTCCTGCTGCCAGGGAGCAAACACCGGGATACCCCAGCTGTGGTGGGGCTGAGGCAGGAGCAGGGCTGGGCCGATAAAGAGTCATTAAGAGCTTTTACTACCTGTTGCTATCTAGCAAAGCAGTCCTGGAGCAGTGCCAGGCAGGGAGAGAGCTCTCTGTGCAAAGAGCAGCAGCTAAAAACAGCTCCCTCGTCCTGCCCTCCCAGGGACAGGGAGCCCCAGTCTCACCAGCATCCCCTCCCCACCCACACTGGGGAGAAAAACAACCCGCAGATTTTAACTGATTTAGAAAGACTTGTTGCAAGTGCAATGGCTTAACCCTTGTCTGAACAGCTCTGGCTGCCCAGGGGAGAGGTCTGGGCTCCAAGTGAAGGGAGATTCATCTCCAGCCAAATTCCCCTCCCAGCACAGCCCAAGGATGGCTCAAGACTGACCAGGCACTTGTTTTTCATTTCAACACATTCAGCTTTAACCTCTCCCCGTGTTCCTTCCACATCATCCCTCAGCCCCACCAACTCTCTGGGTACTTTGTCCTCTTCCTAAAGCCTCCCAAAAATCCCATCCCTGCCCAGCCCCAGGAGCCTGAGGGCAGGGAACTCAGAACCACCCCCACCTCTGCCAGCTCTCCTGACCCTGCCTGAGTTAGCCAGGGAAGGATAAGCAGCATTTTTGCATTGGCACAGACCCTGACGAGGTGGGTCCTGCCCATTATCCACCAGGAGAGACACCCTCGAGCAGGGACACCCCCTTTTCCAGGAAGGAAAACACACTGGCAGCAGCACTAGCCATGGGATATAAACCCTCCTGGAGTTCCACAGTAGCCATGGGGTGTAAGCCCTGCCCAGGCTCCAGCCACCAGAATTCCCATGGGACAAGCACGTGGTGGCACGTGCTGTCCCACATGGAGCAAAGAGCTGTGTAGAGCCAGAGGAGACAACAGCCCCACTCCCATCAGCATTTAGAGTGGATTTAGGGCTATCTTGCATATTTTTCTATACACCAATTGCACTGCTTCCCTCAAGGCCACCCCCTCAGTGCCTGTCCTTGCTCCATCCCCTCTGCACAGCACGAGGATCCCACTCCCAACGCTCTTCCCCCTCCTCACGCTCCTGTTTCAACACACAACAGAGAACACCAGCCAGCAGGAAGAAGTGGGGTTTGTGGTGCAACTGCTTCTCCACCCTGTTGGGAAACACCAGCCCGAGGCAGCTGATCAAACACATCCCAGGGCCCTTCCAGCACCACGGGGGTCAAGGCCAGTGAGACACGCTGAGGATGCACCTGACTGTACCTGTTATCCCGCTAGGAGAGGCTCCAAAAGCAAGGGAAGGGGAAGGGCTGATGCTCCAGGTTCCCCTGGACCCACTCTTCGAACAGAAAACTTCACACTCCTTCCTCATATCCACAGACAGCTCCCCCCTTCCACTAACACAAGATCTAAAAATCTCTTTGGAAATTTTTGGAAATCTCTTCACTGGCTGTGCCACTCTTGTGTTTTCAGCTGCAAAAATCCAGCAGCCTCCCATTTATTTATTTTTTTTTAATAACAGCCCTCGACACGAGGCTGCTTCATTCAATTCTGCAATGCTTCGAGGGTTGGCAGCTCTGCAAATTAAGCCCCTGGGCTGAGACACAAGGTCACACCTGAGCTGTTTGCAGAGTGTTGCCAGTGAAAAGAACAAAAGCAGAAGCGTGAAGGGGGGGGGGAAGAGGGAAGATTAAAAAAAAAAAAATAAAAAAAGGCTTGTGCAGACAGCCTAGAGCTGCATCCAGCACTGCCAGAGCCAGCCGGGGCTCGGGGAAATCACACTTCCATTAAACCTGCGATGGAAATCCATCTGTATCCAGCTTCCATCTGCTTCTCCTTCCAGCTGAAGGAAGAGCAGGAGCCTCCAAGCCCAGAAACTCCCACTTACCAGGACTGGCATGAGCAGGTCGGCCAAGTACACGAAAGCTGCTCCCAGGGAAAAGCCCACGGCCACCGGCAGGAAGGAGAAGGCTCCGAAGCTGCCGGATTGCTCGGCCATCTCGATGGCTGGGGCCAGCAGGGACCAGTAGGAAGCAGCCAGCATGACCTGGGGACAGAAGGGGAGAGGTGAGAAGGTGGGGACAGAAGGGGAGAGGTGAGAAGGTGGGGACAGAAGGGGAGAGGTGAGGACCCCGCGTAGGCACCGATGCTGAGGGGATCCATCCCCGACTGTCACCTCTGCCACCAGCCCACCCTCCAGCCCAGGACACCCCCATGCTCACCCCCATCAGGTGCACGACCAGTGCACCCCAACAGAACTGTCAGAACCCGCTTCCCAACACAGCAGATCGGGGAAGGATGGAAAAGGGAGTTTTTTCCCCCATTTTCACCACGAGCCTTTTCCGTGGCTCAGAAGTCCAAGGCAGCAAAGGAAGGACACGAGCTCATTAGGGTGATTTTGTGTGGGATTAGCACAGCCCTGACAGCCCTGAAAACGGGAATGGCAGCGGGGTGGGAGCAGGACAACGTCCTCTCCTCGGGTGGTTTGCAGGGACAGAAGTGGGTCCGTGACCCCACCGAGGGTCAAACCAAGTCCTCGCTCACCCAGCTCTGGGCTCCTCCACAGAGTGGGAAGGGAGGGAGGAATCACAGCATTGGTGTCACCCAGAGACAGAATAAACCTTGGATAACACCTGGAGCCAAGGAGCCACCTCCAAGCCAGCCGAGGGCACACACATTTTCTTCACTGATTTACCTGCCAAGGTCCCCACCTTGCAAGCCCAGACCAAGGTAAGGGCAGCACGAGGGCATTCCTTGTGCACAGACCAACATTTGGGCTGCTCCTGTACCAGCATCCAAGCCAGAGGGTGCAGGATGGGACAAGAACCATCCCAAACAGCAACCCTTGGGCTCCCAGCACAGCCAAAAATCCTACTGCAGGGTTTGAGCTATGAAGTTTGCACCATGAAAATAAACCCTCCCAGTAGCAGAGTCCTTGCTTGAGGCTTTGCAGGGAGGGAGAAAGAACAGCCACCCCAAAGATCATAAAAATCAGAATTTGGGATCTGTGAGGACCTCCAGCCCAGCCCTGCTCAGAGCTGGTTGCTCAGGGTGTCACACAGAGCAGAGAACAAAGCACCAGTTTCACAAGCTTCTACTAAAGAACACAACATTAACATGCATTTTATCACCTTATCTCTTCCTCTCCTCTAATTAAAAAGTCATCAGCCCAACACCCTCCTCAGCAGCCCTGGCCCCAGTTCCTCTCCCTGCAGCTGTTCTGCTCTGCAGGAGGAAGCAGATCAGTGAGACAGGCACTGATGGGCTCAAAAATCCCACCAGGATCTGGGTCAGGCTTTGGGAAAAGGTCTGTGCAAGGCAGGGACACAGTGGCACCCACAGCCCTGCCATGGGCAGTCAGGGTCTGTGTTCCTCAGGGTGGACAAGGCAATGCTCCCAGCTCTTTCCTAACCCTGCAGGGAAGCACATGAATAAGAGGATTCCAACAGAGAAAGGGGTGTGGGACCAGGATCCAGTGGGAATAAGCAGAGTGATCCTGGAGACAGCGACAGGAGGGGTGCTGGGAGGAAAAGTGACCCCACCTGTCCCTCCAGGATCACCCAGCACCCCATGAAGTCCCAAATTTAGGATGCTCAGAATCCTGGAATGGTTTGGACTGGAAGGGACCTTAAAGTCCATCCAGTCCCACCCCTCTGCTACGGGCAGGGACACCTTCCACTAGCCCAGGTTGCTCCAAGCCCCGTCCAGCCTGACCTTGGACACTTCCAGGGATCCAGGGACAGCCACAGCTGCTCTGGGCAACCTGTGCCAGGGCCTCCCCACCCTCACAGGGAAGAATTTCCTCCCGATTTCCCACCTAAACCTCCTCTCTTCCAGTTCCAAGCCATTAAAGAGATGCTGCTCAGCCCCCCCAGCACGAGAAGTCTCCCCTGGAAGAGGAGTGAATAACAAAACTATTACACCTTCCATCCCTCTGAAGGGAGGAACGAGCTGCTATTGCTGCAGACACCAGTCCCAGGGGGATTGTGTAAATCTCAGCTGGCTGTGAGTAAGAAGAACGAGGGTTGTCATGTCAGGCTTTAAGCACGGCTGTCAAACTTCATATTTCAAATGCCACCTCCTTTAAAAAACAACCACACACCCCAGCGTGGAAACACAAGCAACGGGGAAAGGCTTGGCAGAATTATATTGTCATCTCACGTTAAGATATCATTTCCCCGTGGAAAACAGAGCCCTGACAGTGCTCAGCCTCCAGATCCCCGTCAGCACCCCAGTCAGCACCGCAGCTCCCAGCTGAGCACGGGCTCCGGGGGAAGGGGATGACGGAGCCCTGAGCCATCCCAACCTGCTTGGGAAGAGAGGTGATTTATTCCTGCTTAAACCCCTTAACCCCACTTGCTGGGGGAGCTGGAAGACGCTGCCCTTCAACAGGCAGGAGACACGATGTCCCTGTGCCTCCCCCTCAGCCCATCCCTGAGCTCAGGCTGGGATTGAGGGACTTGGGGCTGCCCAGACAGCCCAGATCCTGCCCACCAGCTCCTGCCCACCCAGCTCAGCCTCAGAGCTGCCACTCACCCCTCCAGTTCAGCAGCATCTCTTATCAGATGATGCTCAGGAACTAACAAAAGGGTGAGGATTTCTGCCAGCAACCTGATTTCATTTACAAATTCACACTCAATCTCAGATCTTTATAATTATCCAGTCAGGGACAGGAACACAAACGCCAGTGTCTCCCAGCCAGCTGGTGTAAAAGGAATAAAACAGAGAAAGCCCCCTGGGCTCTCCTTGGATCAATAAAACATGGAGTCACTTGGGCAGAGGGGAGGATTTTCCACACCAAGCCTTCCCCTCACACCAACCCCACTAAGACAGGGAGCAGGGGACATGCAGCACCATGTGGGGAGCAGAAAACCCAAGAGGAGGAGATCCCCTTGGCAGGACAGGAAAGACAAGTGGAAGCTGAGAGATTGGCAGGACACTTTCCCTGCCAAACTTTTCCACTTGACTTCATTAAGGCTCCAACAACAAGGACCAGCCCCAGCAGAGCTGTGTGAATTCCTGACGCTGTTTTAAGCAGCACTGAAAGGGAATATTTGAACCCAGCTGTGCCTGGTGTGGGTTAAGGAGCGTGGCTGGATGATTTTCTGCTTCATCTGGGACAGAACAAATCAAAGTAGAGCCCAGCAAGAGGAACAGCAGTGTGAGGCTGCAGGGAAGGAGGGCTGCAAGTGTTTGCTCATGATGTCTGAGCCCAACACCTCCATCACAGCAGAGAACAGCTGAAAAAAAACACAACATCTTATTTAAGAATATCAAGATTTAAGAGAAAAGCCAGAATTCCACATCAGATGCCCCAGCAGCAAAGCCTTGTCTCTATGGAAACACATCACCTCGGAGGCTTCCACATCCAAAACCCTCAGCTATCTGTGAGTTCCAGAGAGGGAACTGAGGCAGAGAGAAGGCAAATCCTCGGGCACCAACGCAGTGCTGGAAGGAGCTGAGCTCCTCCACACCACAGTGAGCAGCTGCACAGGAACCTCCACCTGACATGACCCCTGTGCCACCAAACATGGGCAGCCTGAGCTGTCCTTTGCCATCAAGCTGCTCCCAGTACACACAGGGGCTCTCCCAGTACACCCACAGCACTTTAACGCCGTGCCCAGGTTTATCCTGGCTCCCCCAGACGGGATGGAGCATCTGCAGTGCCAAGGCACAGCTTTCTGTGTCCCCAAATAACACTCTGAATCCCAGACTATCCTCCCTGAGGTCACCTGGACATCCCTGTCCCACATCCTCCTCCTGCCCCAGCAGTGGCAGAGAAATCTTTAATTAATTCTGGGTTTATTTTGCTTTGCAGCTCCCAGAAGACAAGCAGGGAAGTGATTCCCAAGAGGATGGAGAACCATCCATTATACTCTGTTTCTTCAGCAATCCTGGCCTTGGAGAGCCCCATGGATGCTCCCTGGAACCCAGGTGACTGTCAGGGATCCTGAGCTAAGCACAGCAAGGTTGGAAGCAACAGCTGCCCCTGAAAGCACAGGAGCTGGAGCTTTGCTGGCCCTGACAGAGCACCAGGGAAGTTAACTCAACCCAGCAGCACAGATCTGAGAGCAGGGGTAAAGAGGAAGTTCTGCCTCTCCTTATCCCTCAGTGCTCAGAGAAACAGCCCAGTATCTGCAAGAGATCACCAGACAGAGTTTCAAACAGAAATCCCTCAGAGCAGGAGGTCAGAGCAGCGTCTCTGTCTGCAGAAACACTTCTCGCAGGGAAGAGGAGAGAGAAAACAGTACAAGCAGGTTTCAGAACTGGCTGGTCCACATCCTTTTACCCCTACACAAAGCACAGAGAGGCTGTGCTGCTCCCAGGGTTCCCCCAACACCAGCTGTGCAGCACAAGCCTGGATGGGGCAGGAACAGCCTCTCATTCCAGCCAGGACTTCACCTGTCTGGGCTCCCTCAGGCAGGACACCAGCTCAGCTCCAGCACCACATCCCCCCTCCAGCATCCCATCCCACCTCCACCCTCACACAGGGAGCTGTCAGCTGGCCACACTCCCTCTTGCCAAAGTGCTGGGTGGTTTCTCCTCCAGCTTCTCCACGGACTCTCCGCAAAGCCACCAAGCACACACACCACTAGTGCTCTCCCCGGGAAAGAGGGAAGAAAATGTTGCCTGTGTTGTTAAACCCTTTCAGGCAAAGGAAAGATGGAGACACACAGCTGGTCACACTGTTGATCAAATAATGGCAACGCTGCCCAGCTACGGGAAACTCAGGGGGACCCCGGTGTCACCAAGAGCCTCCTCGCTGTCCTTCCCCCCACACAAAGTTCTCCTCTCCTGCTCTGAGCACAGCACAGCGAAAAAGCTGAGGGAAAAGCAAATGTTTGCAGGACTTCTGCTTCCTGAGCCACACCTGGGGCAGGCAGGGATGACTCAGTGCTCCTGGCACGGACCGAGGTGGCCACGGCAAGGACAGCACCTGAGCCAGCAGGTCCTAATCCTACTGGGGCTCATGGATAAATGATGCAACAGCAACCCACTCCAACAGCCAAGGTGAATTATTCTCATCGTTACCAGGTCACAGAAAAGCTTCCAGCTGAGTTCCTGTCACCCACCACAGCATCCAGGTGCCACCAGGGCACAGCGAGTGGGGCCTGGCAGAGCGCAGGTCCAGCCACCACACACCCTGGGAGGATGCACCTCCCACCCAGAGCGGCTCTCAGGTGCACTCCAGCACCCTGAACGAGGGGTTTAACAGCTGAACTGGATTATCTTAGAGGTGTTTTTCAACTTGGAAACAATGGTGATTGAACGAGCCTTGATGAGCCTCCAGCTGCCCCCTCACCTGGGCAGGGGCAGCTCTGCATTCCCAATCCCCAACACAACCTCAGGCCACACAGTTGCACATTTTCCTTCGAGACAGAAGGAGCAAACCCCATGTTCAGTGTGCAGCCTCAGTGCAGAGCTGCAGTGTCTTCCTCCCCTCTTCTCCTGAGGGTTTAAAGCATCCACGCTCCACAGGACACTGAGCAGCACAGAGCCAGCCATGCACAACAGCCCCCAGGACAACAGCCCTCCTGCCCATCTCCATCTCCCCTGCACATCTCCATCGCTCCAGTGCTCCAGGAGCGACTCAGAATCCCGAGGGATGAGAAGAGTTTAACTCGAGAGAGCCAAACCCAGCGTGGGCAGCTCGACGTCCTCGTGACCCCCCTCGTGCCACCTCCACCCTCAGTGAGGAGGCACCAAAACATGACAAGACACAACCAGAGCCACACCGAGGGCAGGAGCCCTTCCCTGCCCTCGGGAAACTACCCATGGAATTCTAATTCCAGTGGGCAACCAAACCAAGCGTGGAGGGGCTGCAGAGGGGAGGAGGAGGGTGTTGTACTCACCCCTGCAGCAAAGCCCAGGCTCCCATCCAGGATCCGCCTCTGGAAGAAACCAAACACAAAACACACCTTCTAGTGCTGGCAGGAGCAGCAGAGTGTGGCCACAGCAGGGGGAAAGGCATCTGCTCCCTGATGGGAAAGGGGATCACAAGGCTGGAGAGGGAATTTGGAGGGACAAGACAAGGGGAATGGCTTCCCACGGCCAGAGGGCAGGGATAAATGGGATACTGAGGAGAAATTCCTGGCTGGGAGGGTGGAGAGGCCCTGGCACAGGTTGCCCAGAGAAGCTGTGGCTGCTCCTGGATCCCTGGAAGTGTCCAAGGCCAGGTTGGACGGGGCTTGGAGCAACCTGGGCTAGTGGAAGGTGTCCCTGCCCATGGCAGGGGGTGGCACTGGATGGGCTTTAAGGTCCATTCCAACCCAAACCATTCCATGATTTATGCAATCACCAGGATCCTACAGGGCATCCCAGTTCCCAGAGCCCATCCCAAAGGACCGGAGAAGTTAAACCAGCAGCTCTCCTGCCCCGCATTTCCCCTCCCTCCTGGAAGACCTTCATTCCTCTAATGCCTGGCTGTTCTGAACAAACCCACTGCTCTGCCCATAGCCCAGCACAAATCCTGCCCACTCCACTCCCAGGGCAGGTTTTTATTCCCTCCCCCAGGAAGAAAACCCATGTGCTCCTGCAAAGGGAATCTCAGTGTGCAACCAGCTCCTGAATAAATCATCACAAGAGCAAGGCATAAATAATAAATCCATCCGGGCAACTGGGAGCACAGCAGTGAGGGGGCCTCTAATTTTGGATCCCAGATGACTTAAAGATCAGCTCTTTGCTTGCTCTGAGCACGGCCTGACCCAAATCCTGCCCTGGAAACGTGGCAGCAAAACCAGGTTACAGGAGGGGAACCTGCTGTGTTCCAAACACTACTGGGAGCACATACCACAGCCCAGGGGCAGGTATTTGATTTCCTTCTCCTCTGGTGTGTTGAGAAATGAGCTGGATTTCTGTTCCTCTCTTGCCCCGGGGCCATTTTTAAGCCCCTCGAAGTTGGGACGAGGCAGCCAAGGCCCCCCCACGAGCATGGCACAGCCCTGTATCCCAGGTCCTGCTGGTCTTCCAGGGATGGAGGGGGTGATCCCAGGACCTGCTGCTCTCCCAGGGACGAGGGGGGTGATCCCAGGACCCACCTGGCCGCTGGAGAACACGAACACCAGCGCTGAGCCCGCCGCCGTCAGCCCCCAGGTGAGGAACGTGCCCAGCACCGCCTGGGTCACCGGCCCCACTCCCGGGATCATGCTGGCCTGGGAGAGAGGAGAGGGGTCAGGAGAGGCACCTGGTGTTTGCAGGCAGAGAACAACCCCCAAACTCCCCCCTGGCCAAAGGGGGAGCACCCCAAACCCCTCCTCACCAACGGGGACAGAGTGAGCTTAACCATCCCACACCCCATCCCACCTGAGTCTGGGCTCAGCCCCACGATTTGGCACCAGGGCAGAGCAGGAACGGTGCTCAGAGCTCACCCAGACCCCCCTGCCACGTCCCCACTTGAGGGTGGCACGTTTTTGTGCCCAAAGCCCAGTTTTGCTGGCATGGAAGGCGAACGCCCTCGCAGCACCTGGCTCCCTGCTCCTGGGAATGAGCAAAAAGGGGGAACAGATCCCAGGGGTGGGACACCAAAACACGGCTCAGGGCTGGGCTCAGGGGGCCACCGAGGCCAGGGGAGGGTTATCCAAGCACTGGGAATGGCCCAGGGAGCAGCACTGCTGTGGAAACACACACAGGTGTATAAAAACTTACAATATGTGTATTGACACGTTTATACGCAAGTATATCAAAATACACGTGTGTTTATACACTTATGTGCAAATATATCAAAATACACGTAAACATTTATATGTAGATATATCAAATACATATATATTGTGCATTTATATATAAATATATGAGAAACACAAATAATTTTGCCATCTTGCCCCGTCAAAGGCCCAGGACCCCCCAACCCCCACACCTGGAGCCCACCGGTTCTGTCCCCAAACCCCCCAGTCCTGGAGGACCCCCAGGCCAGTCCTCAAAGCCCCCAAACCCCCGGTACCGAATCCCTCCTCCCCATTCGGTCCCCAGGACCCCCAAACCCCCCATTCCC